>CAUYQG010106907.1:0-33531 GCA_963574415.1 Tarsius wallacei
GCGCGCTACCACGCCCGGCTAATTTTTTGATTTATTGTAGAGATGAGGTCTCGCTTGCCCAGGCGGGTCTCGAACCCGCGGGCTCAGGCAATCCATTCACCTCAGCCTCCCAAAGGCGTGGGATTACAGGCTGAGCCACCGAGCCCGGCTATTTATTTATTTATTTGAGTTGGAGTCTCACTCTGTCGCCCAGACTGGAATGCAGTGGCACACTCCAGGCCACTGCAGCCTCGACCTGCTGGGCTCTGGTGATCCTTCCGCCTCAGCCTTCCAAGTAGCTGGAACTATAGGGGTGCGCTACCATGCCCGGCTATTTTTTTTTTATTTATTATAGAGATGAGGTCTCGCAGTTTGCCCAGGCGGGTCTCGAACCCACGGGCTCAGGCAATTCACTCACCTTGGCCTCCCAAAGTGCAGGATTACAGGCTGAGCCACCGAGCCCGGCGACAAAATATTTGTCTATATTTACATATGTAAGGCTCACCTCTTCAGTATATTTCTACAGTTTTACATTCTAAAATATTCAAATAAACTATTTCTAAGAATTCATATCTATTTATATTCTTCTTATGTTAATAGAATAATACATTTATTAAAGTGACAAAGTAGCATATGCTTGAAAAATAAAGAAAGTTTCTTTGTTGTATAGTCTTTTTGTTTAATGACAGCAGAAATAAGTAACCACCTTAACCTAGACAGGCCATCCTCTAACATGATTTGAGCCAAATATAAATGGAGGTTCAAATACCATCTCTACATCTTTCACATTTTAAACAAAGCTAATAATTTGATAAATAAAATATGCTTTATCTCTTATATTGATAATACACCTGCAAAATGACTCACAAGTTAAAGACTGACTATAGAATTCTTAGGCTATTGGAAGTTCTACAATACAGGGAGAGTAGCCCTGGCCACTGGTCTGTCCCGTACACTTTTCTTCCAACCTCTGGCTTTAGCAGCAAATCTGAGGAGGTCTCAGACACATGTGTGTGACACCTTCTTCTAAATGTCTATATTCCATCCATAGCAACTGCCAATTACAAAAAAGTCATGTAGACATTACTCAGACATATATGCCCAGAATAGAGATACATGTGAACATTGCTCAGACCTGGAAATGACAATACAGAAATGCATATGGAAACATAAATGACCACAAATAGCCAAACAATCCTCAGCAAAAACAAAACAAAACAAACAACAAAAAAAAGTGGGAGGTATTACACTCCTAGACTTTAAGCTTTATTATAAAGCTACAATAATCAAAACAGCCTGGTATTGGTACAAGAACAGGCATATAGGCCAATGGAACAGGATAAAGTTTCCAGAAGCAAAACCTCAATTACTCAACCAACTCATCTTTGTCAAAGCCTCCACCACCAACCACTGCGGAGAGGAGAACCTATTCAGTAAATTGTGCTGGAAAAACTGACTGACCACATGCAGAAGATTAAAACAAGACCCCTACCAATTACCACAAACAAAAATTAACTCTAAATGTATCAAATACCTAAACGTAAAACCTCAAACTATAAGAACTTTAGAATATGCAGGAGATATCCTTATGGAAATTGGAACTGGCAACCAATTCTTGAAAAAACCTCAAGTGCCCATGCCATAGGAGATAAGATAGACAAGTGGGACCTCATCAAACTGACAAGCTTCTGCAAAGGCAATAAACCCGTCAAGAGATCAGGGAGACAGTCCACAGACTGGAAAAAAAAAAATTGCCAACTGTATACCTGACAAAGGTCTAACTCTAGGTAATCTACAAGTAACTCAAATGTACTGAAAGGAAAACAAAAACAAAAACAGCCCTATTACAAAGTGGGCAAAAGATTTGATTAGACATTTCTCAAAAGAAGACATATGAGCAGCCAACAGATACACAAAAAAATGTTCAGCCTCAATAGTCATCAAAGAAGTGCAAATTAAAACCACACTAAGATAACACCTAACTCCAGTCAGGATGGCAATCATCAAAAATTCAAAAAGCAACAGAGGATGGAGAGGATGTGGGGGAAAGGAAACACTTCTTCACTGTTGGTAGGAGTGTAAACTAGTGGAAAACAGTTTGGCTCTTCCTCAAAGATGTAAAAACCGACCTTCCATATAATCCTGTAATCCTCCTATTGGGAATATACCCAGAGGAACTCAAATCACTCTATGAAAAAGATACCTGTACACAAATGTTTATTGCAGCATTATTCACAACAGCAAAAAACATGGAACCAACCATACTGCCCACCGAAAGAAGGCTGGATAAAAAAATGTGGTACATATACATAATGGAATATGACACAATTACAAAGAAGGACAAAATTATGAACTATACAGTGATTTGGATGGGCTTAGAATCTATAATACTGAGTGATCTATTACAGAAACAAAGAACTGAGTATCACATATTCTCACTCATATTCGGACCTTGACCAATTATCATAATACCATAAGAAAGGGATTGGCAGTAGTGGAAAACTGCCAGGAGGGGGTCACACCTCATCAACAAGGGAACCTGCATAACAAACATTTGAACACCTGACTCTGAATTGTACCCCACATCTTTAAAATTAAAAATTAAAATAGAAAAAAAAATTAAGAGCAAAATCAAATATTTTAAGGTAAAGAAAACCTGAGAGAATTTTTCATCAATAGACATATACCCCCCAAAATGCTAAATAATATTTCTCAGGATGAAGGAATGTAAATGAAGATGGAAACAGATCAGGTTTTCTTTTTGATTGTAAAGACTAGTATCTTTGTGAAGTAAAGTTAATAATATCATATTTTCGGTTATAAAAATCATTCCTGGAAGCAAAAAGCTGAACAAATAGGCAAAAATAAATGAGATTGTATTGTTTTTGTTACAGTTTTTTCAATGTGGATGGTAGATAGATAATGTGAGACGATGTGGGAATTGGAAAATATGAGGTGTGAAGTCAGTGTGGCAAGTATGAAGTAGGAGGTGGAAAGTGTCAAGAATAAAGTATAAATTTGAAAATGTAAATTGGCAACAATATGAATTCTAAATAGTCTTTGATAAGGTAAGAATACATACTGGTGATAGAACACTTATGGACAAAGTAATAAGAGGAAGGAGAGCTAAGGTGCCAATGGGAGAAACCAAATTGGCTGCTAAAATATATATTTAACTAATGCAAAGAAGTCATAGGAGAAGCAACAGAGGTATTGAAAAATAGAAAGGACGAATTGAGAAAAATGGCAAGATGGCAGACTGAAATATATCACATTAATAATTGCCTTAAATATAAATAGACTATACAGTTTGTGTAATCAATTCAAATTGTGGATCTGGATGAGAAAGCAACACCGAATAATAGGTTGCCTAAAATACATATGCTTTAAACATAAAAACACAAAATGACTGAAAGTAAAATGAAAACGGTAAGCAGAAATTATCTTAGCTTTTCTTTACCTAAACATATATTCATTTTGATATCATTTTTACATTGCTCCAGGATCCCAATAGGTCAAACCTACAATGTGTGTAGGTATGACTATCTATGACAAAAATGTAACCAGGCAGTTTTCAATAGACAAACAGTAAATGTTGCTTACATTTTGTGCATTTTTTTTGCCTAAATCTATTATGTGTGCTTGATCTTTAGTATTTAAAATTTGAGCCATCTATAACTCATTTCTTGTATAGTAACAATGACATTGGGGCGAGCTTCTGCTTCCACTGTTTAGGTGTGTGCCTTAAATTTATTCTCATGTGCTGTACCAATATTTTTCAAACTAGGCTCCATTTTAAACTCATCTACTAGCTTTAGAAAAATAGATTTATTTATTATTTTTTTTTTAATTTATTTTTGGTATATTGTGAACTGATATATTTGGTATAGTGGATTGCTAAAAACCAAAAAATATGAGTTTTAAATGTTTCTCAGGTAACACATTTTCTATAGCTGCGTCTGATCTGGTACATGAAAACCATTTTAATTTATTGATTAAGCAAATATAAAAATTTAAGTGAGACAGTGCCAGTAAAGTTATTTTATGAACTAGCATGCTAAAATGTGGATGTTAACAGAATGAGCATAGGAAATCTATCTAATAATATACTACAAAGGGCATGTAGCAAACAGAGTATAAATTAATGTTGCATATTCTATTATTTTTAGAAATCTATATGTTCAGGCAGAGTGGAAAAAGAGTATTTTAAAACTATAGCAAAAATACGACAAAACACTGAGCTTGATTTTTAGGAAAAGACTTGAAATTGTTTAAAACACAGGGTTTTTTTTGTTGTTGTTGTTCTCTCTTACAAGTAAAGCACAGTCGTTAGTGATAAAAATGAACCAGACAGAAATTGTTCTCAGAAATGAGAAGTCTTTGTAGTTGTCAGATAGAATAAACACAATTCCTGATGGAGTGGCTAAGTGACAGCAGCCACCTTTTGTTCATTACATTACTAGAGGATATCCGATGAATGACAATTGTTGCAATTCTGAACCTGCATTGTTATTAAGAAAAATGAGGAATGACTTATGAAGCCCTTAGCAGTAATGATGCTTGTCCCAGCTGATGAGAGAAAAAGCTAAACAGCTGCAAACTGCTCTGTTTGATGGAGAGGATTATGATTAAAGAAGGAACACATCAGGGCTTTTATAAACCTGATGAGGGGGATTACTTGAACTATAGAAAATAATGGAGTATTAGCCCTCATAATACTTCTAGTACTTGATGTATTGAGACTTAGGAGGGTTCCTGAAAGTATTCCTCACACAGTCCATCTCAAGCTAGATAAATTCTGAGTTGAATTTACTTTTTGCATACAAATATATATAAAATAATAGATGGTAATGAGATGTGATTTGCAAAGTATGAATAAAAATAAATTGCTTATTAAAATGGGATCATAGAATAGCAATGCATGCAATATGGTATAATCTTTAAGTGATAGTCTGTTAACCAGATAGATATCAGATATCAAGTAATGGAGATATGCATAGGAGTATGACATTCTGATTCAGTCAATGAAAATAAACCTGAAATTATTTTTAAAAATATATTTATAGAATTAGTGGTAAATTCAAGATTCTCACAATCAAATATAAATCCGTGAGTTCTCATGCTCTCTCTCTCTATATATATATGTATATCTTTTGGAGTATTAGGCCAATTTAAGTATTCTTAAGTTGTTAAATCCAAACATCACTCAAACAATGTTTATAGTCAGGGTACAATTCTGCTAAAGAAAAAGTACTTACATGGACTTATAATGATATTACAAAATAAAATAAAATTTCAGATAACCTTTTTTTGTTTTAAGAAAATGTATATAGGTAGGAAGCAAAGCATAATGGGAGAAAGGTCAATCTTAGAAATAATCAGCCATGCTGTCATGTGAGTGATTAAATCTTTGTAAGTTTCACCTCCTTGTCTTTAAACGATGCTTACTTTCTGAAGTATAGTGCCTGAGACATAGTTTCCAATCATTTAATGAATGTTTTTATTACTCTAAATAGATTTCTAATCAATAATTTTATTATTGTATTTTATTGCTAATGCTAAATTTGCAAAGTAATTTTATCAATGGGGAGAATTAAAGGACTGGATAAGCAAGTCTACATCCTTGGGTAGAAAAGCTGAGTCTGCTTATAGTGTTCTGAGCACTTCAGAAACTACAAAAAAGGTAGGATAGTGTGATACCATCTAAATCAAATCTAGGTTGTGAATTAAATATTTTCATTTTTACATCCTACATCTTAAGTACCCTGCCTAAACTAACTACAACTGCTTTATTGTGCTGATGTCACTATATATTTTGTATGCAAAATATGTTATATATAAAAATTGACATTACAGATTTGAGACTATATATTAGAAACATATTTAAGCCGGGCTCGGTGGCTCAGCCTGTAATCCCGCACCTTGGAAGTCTGAGGTGAGTGGATTGCCCGAGCCCGCGGGTTCGAGACCCGCCTGGGCAGGCGAAACCTCAGCTCTACAATAAATCAAAAAATTAGCCGGGCGTGGTAGCGCGTGCCTGTAGTTCCGGCTACTCGGAAGGCTGAGGCGGAAGGATCGCCAGAGCCCAGCAGGTAGAGGCTGCGGTGGCCGGGAGCGGCCACTGCACTCCAGTCTGGGTGATTGAGTGGGACTCCAACTCAAAAAAAAAAAAAAAAGAAACATATTTAAATATTTGAAATAAATATTTGAACGTTTTCATTGAATGTAATTGTTGAGAACTGACCATTTAATGGTTATCATGCAGAGGAATCTTAATTTAATTTTTAATTGTGTTGTCTTACTGGAGTGATCTTATCACAACATAATTTTAGCTTATTGATAAAATGTTTTCTCATTATAATACAGATAATAAATTATACATTTAGAAAGCCATTCATATTTTGTTCTTTATTTCTATATATGATGTAATTAAATTCACTAAAAATGAGACACCCTTGTTTAAAGAATGCTTAAATATCATCATTACATATGCTTGTCTTTACGTTCATTCAAAATATTGTTATTTAATACTGTCATTTCTGTGTATTACTTTATCAAACTTTTTTTTCATCTCACTAGGGACTTAGACATAATATAATAATAAACATAAATAGTGGTGATGGGTTACACATAGAGAATTGAGCTATTAAAAACATGTTTGTGTATTATAAAGATGTGAGGTGCAAGTCAGTATTAGGTACATAAGTACCTAATTTTGGTTTGAAACTCCAACTGGTTCATTTCTCTGGTTTAGGGGGAGGTATTCTTAGTGATGTTACATGCTCCCCACCTCCAGCCCCCTCACTGGCAGTGTCCCGCTACTGCTGATTTCTCTTGAAGTATAGTGATGAACGTTCAGGACCCTCTTATGAGGGAGAACATATGGTATTCAGTTCTTTGTTTCTATGATAGATCACTGAGTATGATGGACTCTAATTCCATCCAATTTGCTGCAAAGTACATAATTTTGTCCTTTTTATGGCTACATAATACTCCATTGTGTATATGTACCACATTTTCTTTATCCAGTCCATTTTCAATGGGCAGCAGGGTTTCAACTGGAGTCAATCAACTATATAATCTTATTTATTTATTGTATTTTTAAAATTTATTCATATATTTATTATAAATTAATATTTGTTAAATGAGTGAATGAAAACATTTGGTTTTTTTTTTTCTGAAGATAATTATGACAAGATATCTGTTCCTGATGACTAGAAAAGATGGAAAAGTTTTGACATGAAAAATATCATTTTCTTCATAAGCCCACAGATAGGATGGGGAGCAAAGCAGGATCTGGTTTAACGGAGTTCATGACCACAGGGTCAAAAACTGTATTTTATCAGAGTTCTGATTCTTGGGTTTCTTATATTTCCTCTGGGGGATTTTTTGTCTTTGTTTGGTTGTTTTATCAGTAGATAAACAAATTATTCTTAAAGAAATCACCCTGTTTTTCATGCCATAAGAGAAACTAAAGAAAGGGAAATTTGGTCACTCTTCAAATTACAGTGTTAAGGTTGGTCTCAGTCACTTCTAGGGACCGGATTTGGAGTGGGCCATATGATCAGGAGGTCTCCAAGGACAAGGTAGAAGTCACAGACAGAGGTGAGTGCTCTTTTTCCCACACACTCTGGTGTGGGTGGTCTGTGGTCTTTTTTTTTTTTTAAATATTAAAGATGTGGAGTACATTTTAGGGTTAGGCATACAAATGTTCATTACGCGGGTACCCTTCTTGATGAGGTGTGCCCCCCTCCCCTGGCAGTTTTCCTCAACCGTCAATCTCACCCCCCCACCGGCAGTTTATTTCAATATTGATTTTTTTTCTCATATATTGCAATTCTTTATTCCTATGAAACTAGGTAGGAAAAAAGTCTGCTCTATTATAGGTACATATTTAAATACTAAAAAGTGATCTGAATACATTGCTAGCATTTATGCTAAGCATATGTCACATGGTTTAAATTAGGAAGTATGTGAACAAACACCTACCCACTGATTTTTCACACACCACTGCTAGTCTGTATTTCATAAACATTCACATTTTGCTCTCCTTTGTGTAATTATTAACCATGAGGAACAAAGTTATTGTTGATGAGCAATCCTGAACAATCATCATCATAAAGAACATAAACCTGCTCTTGGTTTATTTTTTTAATGGGGGAATATAGTTGCTAGTAATAACCACTGCTCAACCTTACCTGCTAATGGAATTCCCAAGGATAGTTTTGGCCTATCAATTCTCCCTTGTGTTATGCAAATAGCAGGAAGAGTGAAAACATACAATTTTAAAAATTGATTCTATTACTGCATTTTTAATGAACTTTTAAAAACCTTTTATTCAATGTAATTCTTATATTATTGGATTGATGGAAAAATGAGAATGATGGAAGGTATTTACGATGGATCATTCTCTCATTTAAGTGAAAAGATATCTAGCAAACAGAAACACAATCTTGTTAATTTTTTTCATATAAAAACGTCTTTAAATATGAATCTTAATTAGAAAAAATTTGAAAATGGAAACTATAATCAAGAAGTAGCTTTAACAAAGTCTTTATAAACAGGATGGCAGTCAACAGAGAAAAAGTTCGTGAGGCAAGATCCTCTTTAAATTGTGATATACAAATTGTGATAAAAGCTGTTTAATCTTTTCATCCTGCTGCTGGATGCATTTCATGTTTAATTTATTTTTCCCTTGAAACTTTAAGAACATCATGAGAGACTGATTATGTTTTTCATTTTCTAATTTTGAGACAACCAGCAATGGACAGCCTCATATAAATGATTCTAATATAATCACTGTATCTTCAATGAACACTGCACTGAAACTGACTTCACCATTAGCTCCAACAGTTAAGACTCTCCATACTACATTGGTTTTATGACTTTTCAAAAAATTCTAAATCTTTACAATTAAGCTGACACAAATGAAAACATGAATTTTTCATTAAAACAGTATGAATGAATTTTACTTTCATTTGTCACTTAGGAAATATGACAAGAAATTCTATATCATATTTTCAAAGATTTACTAAAAAGACAGATTTCTGAATAAATATGCATACCCAGCATATATATGTGAGATTAAAATTACTTGGAATGTGAACATTCCATATGATGGTATTACCAAGATTTGTTGGAAAACAAGTGTTCAAGTTAAATTATATTATATTTTATGTTACATCATCTCTTATAGTTATGTTATATTTTACAAAGGATTTTAGTGTTGTACATAATACTCTTTTACAGCTAATTCACTTTTCATGTTTTAGCTAATTTTCTTTTAGTGGGGTAAGATAAGCAAAGGTATTTTTAAACATATTTTTCTACTTGCCCTATTTCTGAAGGCTTCTTTCTACTTATTGTCAAAATGATGTCCGTTATGGCTGCTGAGAATTTTTCTTTAAGAATCTAATATGTCAAATCCAATTTAGGGCAACACTTGCCAACCTAAGTTCTTATATGGTTTCAAAGATAATAAAGTGTTCATCAAACAAAGTGATAACAAGAAATGAGATGACCATTTATAATCCCTTTCAGGTGTATTTGTTGAACTTAGTGACTCAAAGCAGGTCCAAATCACAATTCCTGACAGCTGGGGCTTTGAGGCAGCTTTTCTGAAATGTCAAATGCAAGAAGGCTATAGATTTGAGATTCATTTGTATTTTCCCTGAGGAATGAGTTCATATTCTGAATCAAGATAAAAACATTGAGTTTCAATAAATTTCTCCAATAGGAAAAAAAAAAAAAAAACTACATAGAATGACATTCCCAAACACTTAGCTACTGATTGCTACTTAAAAAGTTTATAAGCATTGTAGAAAAAAATATGAAAGATACTTTAGAAATATTTGTAATTTTGCTCGAAACTTTAAAACATGTCATAGGTTCTCTTTAGTAGTATCAATGTGGATGGGCTGCTTTGGTTCTTAAGAAAAAAATATGAACATACTAGAGGCAATTGAACATGGTAGATCAAGTTTGGCAAGAACCTGACTCTCACCAATATGATAAATCATACCTTAATCTCTTCCACCAGGAGGCCCATTTTCATGCAGCTAGTTCCAATTAAATGACATTTCTTATTTATGCAGAAAGTGTAAGAGGGTTTAGGTACCTTTCTTTGTTCAAGGTCACTTATCATTTAGAAACAGAATTCGGATGCTTTGGTGTACCAAGGCTGGATTAGTCTTTTCTCTGTTTACATGTACAGATAGACATGATCACTTATTCTATGATAAAGGACTGACAGCACAAAGCTTCCTTTGCTAAACAACCTGCACAGTCTTTGGGGGATAAATGCATGCTAAGATTTGCAATGAAAGGAAACAGTAGCTGTCAATTATCTCAAAGGAAAAAAGGGGGTTAATAAAAGAATTATTTGATAGAAATTACTGAAATTTTGTGATTATGTAATAAATGTAACATTTTATATATGCGCCTATTAAAAATTTTAAATACATTTTGACTTGATGAATTTCTTCCCAAAATACAAAAAAAGGTTTTGTATGTAATTTATTTATAATGTGTACAAAATGTACACATAATATACACATAAATTCAACTACTTATTTTTATTATTATTAGTGACTCAATAGGATATTTTCTTCCAATAGCTGTACAAAAGAATTATCACATATTTCCACAATTATTGTCATATAAATAACAAACCAATTGAGTCAAAAATTCAAACCAAAATTCATTATATGACTATTAGTTTCAATTGGCTTCATTTATAATGCTAATTTGTTCATTGCATATATACATTGCTTGTGATTAAAAATAGATTTACAAAACACATTCATTCATGGTATACTATAGCCTTCATATAAATAGTTCAAAGGAACTATCTTTGAGTTGTGAGTAAAAAAAATCACAAGAATAAATTGGGGATTTCATGATTTCAACACAATGAACACAATGAATAACTGTAACATCACCAGGTAATATGTAGTGTTCTAGTGTTCTTGACACCTTAAATATTAGCCAATATCAAATATTTTAATATAAGGTATTTCTATAAGACATAAGGGTCATGAGACAGGTTTAAAAAGAAGCATTTTTTAAACATAGAACATAATCGCTACAATATCCACCTCTGTAGCTGAACTTGAAGTCTAAATTAGATGTTATAGTTGCATTTTAAAAACATCTATTTCTTGTTCCCTTTAAGCTTTTTGCCAGCAACTCAGATGAACTGGGTTCTTTGTGAGGTAACATGACTTTTATTCATGTAGAATCTGAGTCTTTCATGGTCTTGCTAATAACGGTTAATTTTTTTCATTGATCAATAATATAGTATGAGGGAACACTAACAGGTATCCCACTGAATCATCTGGCTTCCAGTTATAGTCCTCATTGTCCCCATTATGAAGTGGAAACCAATTTTTCCCTCATAATTAATATCAACTACCTTTTCAGGTGAGTGGCTATAGACCCGTCTCAATTCAATTTTATGTGAACCTGTGCCTTTCTCTGTGGATACAGTCATTCTTTGGCAAGTTTGTCCTCTAATCTTCTCAGAGACAGGAGGCAAAATATACTCAGTGTATTATTTTAAGGTTAAAAGTCACCTTGGAGGGACTTTTCTCAATTCCATCCCATGGTCCTCAAGGCTATGCTTTTATATCTGGGAAAGCAGACATCATATGTTGGCCACTGGTTAAAAATTGATATCATGAGATGCAGATTACTTCATTTGTAGAATTTTATCTTCCAGTTTGTACCATAATTTAGCCTGTAATAAGACATTCCAATTTTATATCAGGTTACTGCTTTTGGTTAATGGGGACCATGCTAAGGATAGAAAACTTAATGGGCATAAATTTATTGTTGCATTTATTTTAAAAATAATTTAATTGCATATGATTGGCATACAGTATACTGTTCATGTTTATACTGTACATTTCTATAAAATATATATATATATCCATGAAACATATATACTTATACACATATCCATGAAATCATCACCACCATCAAGATAGAAAATATATCCAATCACCACCTTGTTTCACTGTACCGTATTGCAATGCCTTCCTTAAGCCCATTCATATCTTATACTCAATAGGCAAATACCAATCTGCTCTTTTATATATTTTGTCCATTTTATGCTTATTTTTTTCAGGAGAGAAGATAAATCTATTCTTTGTTGTTTCATCTTGCACAGAAGTGGAATTTCTGCATTTCTTCAGCTGGCAAATGTTTGCAAATAAACCATATTGAATAGATGACAGGACAATAGATAAAATGTGTCACTACTCTATAACTAACATTGCTGGTCGAAGTGTTATAGTCAGGGATGTCACATCTACCCCCAGTGTATATGTCTATTCTTATGAGAAAAAAGAGTCACTATGTACTCCAAGATAGGAAAGATGCAATCATTCTACTACTAGGTAGGTAGTTGGTCACTGCATGGTAACTATTCCGTATCAGGGTTACAGACCTCTAATGTTTGCAGGTTTTACACTCAAAAGTAGTATTATGAAGATAAAGCTTGGAGAGAAGTCTACATATTTGAGCAAATGATTTTTTACTATAGTTTCCTCTTGGCAATCATATTCATTGGCTTATTTGCTTTACATTGTGTACCCATTCAGAGTATACACACAACATACTTACTCCCTCAATCTCCGTGCTACATTAATTTTTCATTGTTTTCCTGATCCTTGATCGAATTGGCCAAGTTATCATTCACTACCCTGGTTCCATACCTGGGTATATCCAAAGATTGGATCTACACAAAGTGGACAAGCTATTTCACCAAAATATGTGCTTATTGGAAAGATTTATCATCGCTAAAGTTATTCAGGTCAATTTAAGTTATGTTGTAGTGTAGCAGTCAAGCAGATTGACACGAAATATAAATCAGATCCATCTGTTAACAAGGACAGGCCATAGGCAGCTCCCCATGATACCCCAGGTATAGCCGGAGAGAGAAAGAGGTGGCAAAGTAGAGTAGATACCACGGAGGTCTAAATCACGTTCTGATACAAATTACTTGTACTTTTAGGACCTACAATGGCAAAGTCATGTTAAAGGTAGAATATAGACAATATATATTCAAACTTCAATTCGAGTACTATAAAGTACATATAATTTTACAAGTTAGTATATCTTATGGACTATTCTAATGATGAGCGATTAGAGAGTCACAGTTACTTGGGGTCCCCTGCTCAGGAATTTAGTTTCTAGCAGGGCTCATTATCAGGCTTAAACCTGGCATCCCTCCAAGACCCTACTGCTTCGTACTGTAATTCTCCAAACGGGTCTCACCAGAGACTCAGTTCAGAATTTATCATTGTCACAGACACTTTTAACACCATTTGATGTTATGAATCACAAAGCAGGACAGCTTGCACCACAGCTTGAACCTGATGTAGATATGTCTTGCTCCAAGACCCACAAAAAATTGGCAGCCTTAAGGGTTACCTGATAAATGGGTTAAGGCAGCATAGCCAAATGTGGTATATATTATCTCTAAATTCCAAGGAGACACACCAAGACTTTGCATTTTTTTTTATCATGGGTGGTGCAGAGTCTCTTACCTAAAAAAGATACTCCATTGATAGTTTGAATCCAGGTATCTTAGATGATCAACTCCCTTCTCAATTGTACTATGGCAAAGAGAAAGAACATTGACATAACCTTATGGCTAAAGCCAAGCACAATCTTATCCTAACACAAATTATCATTATTTTCTTACCTATTGATAGAAACAAACAAACAAAAAAGCAGCAAAATAGATGCTAAGGTTTGCATTCTTTCAATAAAGACACTACATATAGAACAGTAGCTATGATTAGCATCACCACCTAAGAATGGTATTTTAGGAATTCTTCCTAATTCATCTGATTTTAGCACTGGTTAAAAGATTTACATGGAGATAAAGTAGTGAATAGTAGCTGTGCGTTTTTCAAGGCTTTTGTGGTACTAGTAATCTCTACAGTTCAGCCTAGGATGCAATACAGCTATGACTCATTCTCTTTGTAGGAGGAGGGCATTTTCAAGAGCTTCTAAGGAGCTCTTTCTATATGCTATGACTCCTATCTATAATATTACTTTATAGGTTAGACGCCAGTGTGGGAATTTTTCCAGTTTCTAAGTATATCTATTTTGACTACCTCTTTTGGAAAGGAGGTACAGAATGGGTCAGCAATCACATTGGACCTACTATTAGATTTGGGGTAATACTTCATCTATAACCACTATGACTGTTGGAATATTATGGCATTTGGATTTCTGAAGGTCAGCAAAAGCTCAGAGTAAGTATATATTATAGTCACTGCATGTTAATTATAATCTAAATTATTATATTATTTTTCAGTGCACAGTCACCTAGTAAATGGCTGAAAATCTCTTGGTGAAGGCTTCAGAACACAGTCTCAGGATTTGTATATAGCCTTAATGTGGGGCTTTTCCTCAAAGGCACCTTGCTTCCTCCTCAGCAGGAGTCTTTATATCTCTCATTCACACTGGTTACTTATTCCTGGATTTAAAGAATATACATGACAATAAATTTTCCTTTGGGCTAAGGTTCTCTGAGTAGTTTCCTACTTACCAATAACAATTTCTTAACAGTTGAATTAAAACAAAATAATAAGTACGTGCATCCAACTATATTATGTATAAACCAGATTTTAGATCAATATTTTATTTTCCCTCATCCCTTGGCACATTCAGTCCCGGACATGGATATAGCAAGATGTCTGGCATAAGAAGCTGGGAGAGAAATGATAGCACAAAGAACTATCTCCTTTTTGTACTCAATACATTGCACCAGAACACAAATTAAATACATGAATATGTGTCTATGTACACACATGTGTTTGTGCAAGCTGACTTTCTAAAAGTAATTTATTTACTAAATGACTAGATTAGTTGCTGTCCAAGTGCACATTTGGTGTTTACTATAATGTAGAGTTATTGCATGCTTACCAGGTCTAAATTGGACTTATAATAGCAAAGACATTAATTATATATGTCTAATTCTTTTATTTCCTAGTATATTTATATAGTTAATATTTCCTCTATGTGATGTACAAGAAAGCTGGCTCAGTAAACTTAGGCAACTTTTCCAAGGTCATTTTAATGAATCACATATAATTGTTCTGTTTGTGACTATTTGCTCAAATGAACATACAGACTGATTTTTCAAGAATATCTGCTCTGAAAATGGTGATTTGCCCAAATTCAGACATTTGTCTTTCAACTACATTTTTAAGGATGCCTCATGACTCTAGGGAAATCAATCTAGTATTTTCTTAATGTCTAGAAAATATTGTCATATACTAGTAACTCTTCACAAAGATCCCTTTTTCGGGCATACTAGCCACCAGGACTTCCCTGCATTGTGGGAACTTATTGCTTGCCTCTGTAATAACAAGAAATTAGTTTGGCCTTTATGTTGTTATTCTTTCTTTCATTTATATGACCTTATGGTTGCTTTGGATTAAGTTTAAGCATTTTGCTTTGAGAAATAGCAAAAAATTTTCTAGCTATGCCAAAATCTATACTCAAAATTAAAACAATAGCCTTTTGACTGGTTAGAAAACAATTAGTAATAATGTAGGAAAAACCTTCTGTTTTTCATATCATCACTCCTCACTCAGTGTTTACATGATTAAAATACTAATGCCAATATTATTGCTGAAAAATGACCACTAATAAATAAAACTTGTAAAGCTGACTTTTAATTAAAACTACCTTGGGAGAATAAAAACACATGCAGTTAAACGCTGTACCAAAAGTAACAGGTAAATTGTTAGGCACTCAAAGAAGTGCAATTTTTTACCATTTCTTACTATCACTTTTAAGTACTTCACAATTGAATTGGAACTGTAGATTGTTTTATTTGTATTTGGGCAATTTGTAATGGATGCATGACATTTGTGAATACTTCTAAAAATATTTTCAACGACAAATTGTGCTGTGTCCATTAGAAATCCACTTATTGCTTATGTACAATTCTTTATCATTTCATGAAGAAATTGGGAAAGATAAACTCTAAACTTCCGACAGTGTTCACATGCTTACATGTCCTCCTACAAAATAGGCAGATATAGTGCATGCTATTCATAGTCAATGAGATTAAAATGTGGTATTTTTAAAATTATTTAACATATCAAACCACCTTATATTATCTGTTCAATGAACTCAAATAATTCAAATGACAGATTATTTCTGTCAAAATATTTTGAGGTATTCAATATTTATTTACAAATATATGTCTATTGTTAATTGCACGCAATATCATGTCATGCAGAAGAGTAAGAGTAATGAATTCTAGTTGTCCTTATTTCTTAGAAAATACCTAACTTATTTTAATACCCTGGCACATGAATTATATAAGCTTATTATTTTAATTCTATTTTTACCTTACTGAAAAGAGGAGTTTAAAGTTATGTTTAATTAATGTTATGAGATGTTACCACTGTCAACATCACACTGATATTGTGGAAGTTAATATTTTAAAGATACAAGTAATTTAAATAAGTCTATTTTAATACAAATTAGAGGCAAATATAAGCTTAAGTGTTATCAAAATACACAGTAATTATTTGTCTGTAAGAAAAATTGATTATACTAATTAAAATATTTTAGGGACTGTGACCAAATAAAACAGAAAATTGCTGTACCATACTAAAGGGAATAGAATAGTGCTTTATACTGGATATATTCTAAAGGTTTGTATCCTAAAATATTATTCATATATTGTTTTTAGAATCATTTATTTTGAAAATTCTCTTAAAAAAACATTTTTCCTAAATAAAACTGATATATTTAATGACTTCAGAATTGATTCAGTGCTCCATAAAATTTTTGTGTAGTTCTTGGTATTATTCATTTATTCCTGTGTATGTGTTTGTATTGAGCTAGAACAGAATCACTTTAAACCTATAAGCTTCAGTTCTAGTTTTCTGTTTTTACAACTGTCCACTCCATGGCCATGATCATCTTGAGAACACTGTTGAAATGATCTAGAATTAGTGACCTTGGGCATAGTCCTCACAGGCTTCAGTATGTAGAGCTGTAAGTTTTGTGATAGATATTACCTATATCACACAAGCAAGTTGTCTGTCTGAACAAGAACATTTCAAAGCACAATTGATTAGATTATCAAGTGTGCATGTCATACTAGAGAAATCAATACAGAATGTAGATTCAAAAGACATTCTTTGAACTACTGGGTTTAAGACCCAGATATATAAATTTAACCATTGGTAGAGAAGAAACCAGTAAGAATTTTGAGCAATTTCAGACTAGCCATTTAATCTTTTCTTACTTTCTATAACAACAATCCATGTCTAATGATACTGTAGGCTTTATCAGAACATCAAGTGTGATTATACAATGGTTAGTTTATAATATCAGTTTATATTAATGGCTTAAAATATCAGTTTATTAGTTCATAGTTTGTCAGTTCATAAGTCTAGCATAGTATGTAGGTTCTGAGTTCAGTGTATCACAAAGGTGAAATTAAGGCCAAGTACTCACCCAGAATCTAGGGTAAAAATCTGCTTCTAAGCTTACTCAGCCTGTTGGCAGTATTCAGTTTCTGTGGCAGCAATATTGGAGCCTGGCTGTCATTTCTGGAAGCTGCTCACATCCAGTGACATGTGATCTCCTCGATCTTCAAGCCAGAAACAGCATGCAGAATTTTCTTGGGTCTTTACTCTCTAATTTTAAAGGACTTCTGACATTTAAATGGGTTAATGCGATTGGTTCCAGTACACCAGAATATTTCCTTTTCTTAAAATCAACTGTGCCATATAATATGAAGTAATATTTTGAGTAAAACTTATGACATTCACAATCCCAGAATTACACATGATGCATACATCAATGTGAAGATTAAATATAGATATATTCTGAAGAAAATAATTACTTGAGTTATTTTATGCTGTATTTCTACGTAGTGAAACTTTATTAGTGTTTTATATGCAGAAAGCTATGATGAATATACCAATTAAATTAAGAAATTGAAGAGAATAGAGTTCTTTGAGTGTTTTTCCCCATGACATAGAAACACTCTTTGACCAAACTTTAGTCACATTCTTCTGAAGCTTCTTCCCAACTAGGCCTCAACTTTTGGACTTCTGTGTCTATCTTTGTATCACCCAATTTTAGCAAAATTCCTGCTAAATTGATTAAGCCAGAATACCTGTCCTTGATGTTTCATGATCTTATTGCCTTTATCCCCCATCTTTTAATTGCTCACCATGTCCTGCCTTTGAAATACTTCTGTTAGGTTGTTTTAACAAGAAACATCTCTTACCCCTGATGTTTCCTCTTAGTAATTTTCCATCCACTGCCACCCTATTCCTTGGCTATAAATTCTCAAGTTTCTTTGTTTTATTTAAAATTGAGCTCAATTTATCTCCCTTACTGTAAAATCTCATGACTGTTATAGATCCTATACATATCCCAGTAATTCTCTTTTTAAAAAAGTCTATTTATTCTCTAACAAGTGTCATGAATTTTTTTTCTCGAAGTCTCACAGTATAATAATCTTGGTTTTTAAAGCTTATTAGGGGATTGGCACTAGTTTATTCTAGACCACATTTCCCACTAAAAGCTAATAGAAAATTAGACAGCCTATTCAAAAACAACAACCAAAAAAACCCCCCCAAATTATTGGAAGGCATCACAGATATACCAAGTCAGTGAGAACTTGTGAGAGTGAAAATCAAGGAGAGAAAGAAGTCATAAAGAGGTAAACACAAAATTTGGCACCATTTTTCCTTATGAAACATCTGGTAATTCCAAAATTCATGGCTGAGAACCTGAGAAGCCAAAGGAAACATTAGATAGACTTACATGACCCCCTAGACAAAAATAGTGGTTCTGGGATCACAAAGGAAGAACGACTCTAAATAAAACAGCAAGGTTTCACCTAAAATACCCAAATTAGATATCCTGGAAGTAGGAAGAACCAGAAACAGCAGTCGGGGGATTAAAATGAAGATTCCAATTATTCTGGCACTTTCAGCAGAGCTACCATCCTGAAGCAAAAGCAAACTCTTTTCAGAAGAGAAGAACAATATAAACTGGTATGTAATATTTATGATTTTTCATATACTATGTCTGTCATACAATCAAAATAGTAACAATTTTTTAAATATTTAGTATACAGACACAAAAAGTCAAATTTATTATAAAATAGCTGCAATTATTATATTAAATAAATTAAGCATCTAAAAATAATTTTTTGAAAAACTGAAGAGAAAGCAAACCTATAAAACATAATTAATAAGGCAATTTTAAAAAGTAGATGTGAAAAAAATGCGCATTGAACACAAGGAAAACAACAGATGTAACAATACGTAAAATAGGATGAAAGTCATAAGTGATTCAGGTAAAAATCTAATATACAAATAAATAAAGTCTTAAAAAACCAAAATTAAGACATAATATAAAATAAGTAATATTCTGAAAAACATAGGCTACTATTAAATAAAATGCTAGATAGCATCAAAATACAGTTTGTACAATGAACTAGACAGGATAAGTATAAATTTTAAAAACTTAGTCTACTAATTTTGTAGTAGAAATTCATTAGAAAATTATAAATATGAAATTACAACAGAAATAAGACAAATTAGGATAAAAAAACATTTGCATCAATTTTCATAAAGCCAAGAAAGGTGTTATGTAGCAAATTTTCAATTATTCCTGGTATTTATCAAAGTAAAAATGCTTCGATTTTTAGTAATTTATGAAAACTTCAAAGTATTTTAAAAGCAAGTTAGCTAAAATATGCACCATTCTCTTGCTATATAAACAGACAAATATCATCTATTTATTTAAGCCATAGTCAGGTGCTCTATTACTTAAAGGTGAAATTATTCCTTACAATCTACCTTTCAAATTTACTTATGAATAAATTATGGAAAATACTATTATAGCTTCCAAAAAGGAAGGTAAAGTTATCTGCATTAAAAAGATAACAACTGAAATAATTTGGTAAGTAGAAGAGTAAAGGAAAATTTTGAGGAACTAATAAGATTCCTTTCACATTTATTTTTTAAAGTAGAGATTCAAGAGATGTTGCTTGTATTAAAACAACAAAAAAGTTTATATTATATTTCATAATATTATAAGTTTAACTAAAACTGTGTACAATGTTTATGTATGTGCATGTATGTGTGTGTAAAGAAAGAGTTGTAAATTCTTTAATAATCAATATTTATTTGTTTGTATTTTTGTTTCTTCACTGAAAATGTTATCAAATAGTTGGAAATTCACATGCAGTTGATGGCATTAAAAAAGAAAGATTCCATGTATATTTCCCTAGTACTATTGGATAGCATTAAAACCAAAATACAGTGTCCCATTTTTACCCAAGATTTTGTTCTACAGGATTTCAGCTAACTGTGATGAACTATGGTCTGAATATATTAAATAAAATATTTCAGAAATAAACAATTCATAAGTTTTAAATTAAGAGTTGTTTTGAGTAGCATGATGAAATCTCCCCGTTCTTCTTTCTCCTGCCAGGGACACGAATTCTGCCATCATCAGCAAATCCACACTGTCTACACATCTCACTTATTATTAGTCTACACTTCCCGCTTATTAGTCCTATTAGTTGTATAGCAGTGCTTGTGTCCCAGTCACCCTTATTTTACTTCATAATGGCCCCAAAGCTCAAGAGTTGTGACGCTGGCAATTGGATATGCGAAAGAAAAGCCATAAAGTGCTTTATTTAAGTGAAACAATGAAATAAAATAAAATCATATGCTGAATTTCCCAAGATATATGGTAAACAAATATTCCATCCATGGAATTGTGAAGAAAGAGAAAGAAATGTATACTAGTTTTACTGTCACATCTCAAACTGCAAAATTCACATCACAGTACATTATGAGTGCTTAGTTAGGATAAGAAAGGTATTACCTTTGTGGGTGGAAGACATGAACAGAAACATGCTCTTATAGAAAATAATCAGATTGTTTACTATCTGCGGTTTCAAGCATCCCCTGAGAAAGTACTCCAGAGGATAAGGGGTACTAATATGTTGTCATTTATAAAAAACACCATCTTATGCAGATTCCATAAGTTGCACTTGCATGTGCACACTTGTGTATTCTGTTCCATACAACTTGAACAAACATAAACATGTAAGTGCATATATCCATCACCAAAGTAAAGGTACCAACAACTTCATGAACACAAGATTTCTCATATTAACCACACACATCTATTTAGCACCCACCCCAATTATTAATCCTTAGCAAATATTAATTGGTCTTCCATTTTTAATATTTGTCATTTTGTTGATGGAACATACATGCAGAAATAATCTTTTTTCACTCAGTTTAATTCCCTGAAGAGTCATTCCAGTTGTTGATTGTTAGTAATCCCTTCCTTTTTATTGCTAAAGTCCAACAGAACTGATTCCAGTTTCTGATTATTATAAATAAAGTTGCTATAAACATTTATGTACATGTTTTGAGAGAACAAAAATTTTTATTTCTCTGTGATAAGTGCTAAAAAGTGTAATTGCTGAGTCATATAGTTTTTTATTGGTTAGCTTTTTATTTGTTTTTTCTCTTTTTTTAAGATTAGAAAATATAGTTTATTTAAAAGTAAATTAGAGAAAGAGAAGATTCACCTCCCCAAGGTATGAGAGGTGTTCAAAGATAGGAAGCATGGCAACAGTCACAGCTCAAAGAGCACTTGGCCACACTAGAGTCTAGCAAGGCAATAGCTGTTTTTTAATTTTTAAGAAACTGCAAAACTGTTTTCCAGAGTATTTGTGCCATTCTACATTTTTCTTATTTTTCACTAGTTTTAGTTAGTATGACTATTTCTACCTGTACCCTTTTAACAAGCAGATAATGATATCTCATTGTGACTTTTATTTGCATATTTCTAATCCTAATAATGTTGACAAATTTTAATGTTCATATTTTCCATTTGTATACGGTCTTCAGTGAAATAAATGTCTGTTTATGTTTATACTCATTTTCTAATTTGGTTGTTTCATTTTCTGCTCTATTGAGTTCTGAAAATTTTAATAATAGTCTCAATTCTAGTTTGTTTGTTTTTTTTAATCAGGGGTATGTCTTTTCCAAATATTTTTCTAGATATTTAGCTCGTCTTTCAGTCTTCTCAACAAGGACTTTTTTCAAACAAAGACTTTAATATTGATGAGATCTAGTTTATCAGTTTTTCATATTATAAACCATAATTTTGGCATCAAATCTAAGACCTCTTTACCTAACCTTGAATGTTGTAAACTTTTCATTTTTTTCATTTTTTGTTGTTGTTGTTGTTGTTGTTGTTGTTTAGGTTGGAGTTTCACTCTGCTGCCCAGGCTGAAGTGCAGTGGCACACACACTGTGGCCACCATAGCCTCGACCTGCCGGGCTCAGGTGATCCTTTGCCTCAGTTTTCCAAGCAGCTGGAACTATGGGAGTGTGCCACCACACTCAGTTAATTTTTTAATTTATCGTAGAGATTAGGTCTTGCCAAATTGCCCAGGCTGGTCCCGAACCTGTGGGCTCAGGCAATACTCTCACCTTGACCTCTCAAAGTGCTGGGATTATAAACTTGCGCCACCATGCTCAGCCTCATTTTTTTTTTCTAAGACATTTGTAATTTCTGTCTTATTTAAATCCATGATCTATTGGAAGCAATTTTAGTAAAAAGTATGGAATTGTTTTTGTATAGAGTCTTTTTGGTTTCCATCATATAGATTTCCAGATGCTCTAACACTTCTTGAAAAGCTATACTTCCTTCATTGGAATGCTTTTGTGCATTAACTAAAATTAATTGAACATTTTTGGGGGTTTTCTGATTTGTTTCATTAATCTGTCAATCTTGTCTCTAATACCTCATAATTTTGTGTTTTGCAGCTATATACTAAGTCAATATTTAGTAGAGTGTTTCCTCACACTGTATCTTTTTCTTTTAAATCATTGTAGCTATTCTAGGTCTTTTGACTTTCCATATAAATTTTAGAATGAGTTGGTATATACCCATATAAATCCTACATATAATCTTCTAAACTTGTAGATTAATTTATTAAGAACTGATATCTTAGCCGGGCTCGGTGGCTCAGCCTGTAATCCCGCGCCTTGGGAGGCTGAGGTGAGTGGATTGCTTGAGCCCGCGGGTTCAAGACCCGCGTGGGCAGGCGAAACCTCATCTCTACAATAAATCAAAAAAATTAGCCGGGCGTGGTAGCGCACGCCTGTAGTTCCGGCTACTCGGAAGGCTGAGGCGGAAGGATCGCTGGAGCCCAGCAGGTCGAGGCTGCAGTGGCCGGAAGCGGCCACTGCACTCCAGTCTGGGCAACGGAGTGAGATGCCAACTCAAAAATAATAATAATAATAATAATAATATCAGTGTATCAGTTCATATACTATACATGCAGAAACTAACTATTGTGTATTATTTGAGCATGTATCACACTAAACATTTAACCAGTGAAATATATCATAATGGACAGTTAGACACCATTTAACTTCAGTGACATTTCAGTGATAACTGTAAAAAACTATACAGACTTCCATAGTTTACCAAAAATTAAATCACACAGTTTGTATCACTGCCACTGCAAAGTATTATCTAACAGCTTAGTATTAACATGTATTAAAGTCTTCTATTTAATAAATATATTCAATAGTTATTAATGGTATTAGTATTTTATTTAAACTATTTCTCCTAAAAAATACATTTTAGTACTTCCCAAATTCATCAGCAAAATTGTAATGGCAATACTATCCTAAAATATTGGATAAACTAAAGCGTCTACTAAATGTTGATTACAATTCTATGAGGGATCTGGAACTAAACCAATTCAAGTGTTATAGAACCCAATTAAAACAACAAAATCAAATATATTCTTTGTGAATATAGAACAAAAAAAAATCCAACCAGACTTCTGGAACTCTTATTAACATTAAGACAACAAACTAAATTTTGAAACAATTCCCAGAAGTGTTAATGCTACTCTTCTCCATGAAGAGAAATTTATGCAATATAAGCATGTCTTACAAGCCAACTCAAACAGTGTTAGGGTGAAAATAAAAAACATCTGAGGACAACTTTACTGTCCCACCATTTTTTAAGACACTAAGAGAAAATTTTAGGCTAGTATAAAAACATTAATTAAAGAAAACATGAAAATGAAAATAAGAAAAATTAACAAAACAGTTCTGGAACAGAAGGAGGGATGAATTCCAATTAACAACCAAAGATGAAAATTCAAAAAAAGGAACTCATGTGCAGAAACATTCTTGGAGTCGGCACTGAAAATTAATCATATAAAGTAAACATCATAAAATGAGGTGCTACTCATCTACTACGCTAAAAGCATCAAGAGCTTATATCACATTTTCCCACAAAAACTCAACATAGACTTTTCCTCCACTACAAATACACAAAAGGTTTTTGTTGATGCAATTTACTACACCTATTCTCTGCCATACGATATTTTTGTACCCAATCTCAAATTGGAAATGGGATGCTATCTGTCCTCAAAATGTTGAGGTATTGGCAAAAACATAGTTCCATGTCTAATAGAACTTTTACACTCTACCACAAGTCTTTTAAGTGGTATTTTTGTTTAGATGTAAGACCGCCTGCATATTTAAAACTATAAATCAAACTTATGGGATACACTGTTTGCTGTAGTAATGGATCACAAACTTTCCCTAGTATGAGAATATAATCTTACTACTTATTGATCACCCAATCCTATTGTTAAACAGATTAATTCATATTATGTATATTGTTTATTTTATGGAATTAGTTTTCCAAGGTTAACTACACAGTGAATCCTACTTTCCCACCATTGTAAAAGCAGAGAAATGTTCCACAAAACTATATTCCCAAAACAGACTACTACAAAAAAAAATTCACACTTCCTTTGCTTCCATTTCTTCATTTGGTAATATTAGGTACCATGTGATACCCAGTATTTTTTAGGAACAGAAAGCGGAAACGTATTAAGAATCAGAAGAGGTCAGGCACAGTGGCTCATGCCTGTAATCTCAGCACTTTGGGAGGGTGAGGCAGGAAGATCACTTGAGGCCAGGGGTTTGAGACCAGCCCTGAGCAACACTGTAAGATCTCATCTCTACAAAAAATAAAAAAACTAGTCGGGGTTGGTGGCACGCATTTGTAGTCCCAGCTACTCTTTCGGAGGCTAAGGTGCTGAGGATCACTTGAGCCCTGGAGTTTGAGATTACAGTGAGCCACGATCCCACCACTATCCGCCACACTCTGGGTGACCAAGCGAGAGCCTGTCTCTGGGGGAAAAAAAAGAAGTGGAAGATTTCTACTACCAGATAAACAACTATAAACAACTTAAAAAGTGAGAAATTGGAGTTAGTTATCCATTTATGCAGCAGAGCATATTTCTACAGAGTGAATCACATTTACATCTAGCTTCTTTGTTGTGCTAAACTAAATACTGCTCCAAATAAGTTTAAAATTCCTAATATAAAGCAAAAGAAATATGTGAACAACTATATCTTCTATTAGCTACAGACTCAGATAATTCAAGAGCAGATAATAGCAAGAGATAGCCAATTCTCTTTTAATACATCTCTTTTCTGCTATAAACAATTACTTCTACAGCGGTTCCCAACTTAAACACAGTATACTCCAAAATGACCGTTGGGTGGCTGGTTGAGAGACATGAATGTATTTTTGTTCCACAGAATAGCTGTTATAAATGGTGGCTAGGTGATACAATACCGTACTTCAGGTACACTACAGGGTTCTCTGGCCTGGTAACCCCTCTATCTATGTCTTTATTTACATTTTGTCTCATTCTTTCAAGGGGGAGAAGTAAGGCTAAAATCATACATAGCAATTTAATGATTTTTGTTAATAACTGTGATTCCTAAACATGTGTTTTTTGGTTTTTTTTTGAGCTGGAGTTTCACTCTGTCACCCAGACTGGAGTGCAGTGGCCGCTCCCGGCCACCACAGCCTCGACCTGCTGGGCTCTGGCGATCCTTCCGCCTCAGCCTTCCAAGTAGCTGGAACTACAGGCGCGCACTACCACGCCTGGCTAATTTTTGATTTACTGTGGCGATGAGGTCTCGCCAAGTTGCCCAGGCGGGTCTCGAACCCGTGAGCACAGGCAATTCACTTACCTCAGCCTCCCAAAACGCGGGATTACAGGCTGAGCCACCAAGCCCAGCTACATGTCTTTCTTCAATTAAAAAAAAAAGTTCATCTTAAATTGTGACCATCTAAATTCATCTTGAAAATAAGGCATGAGGCTGGGAGCGGTGTGGCTAACGCCTATAATCCCAGCACTTGGAGGCCTGAGCCCGCGGGTTCGAGACCAGCCTGGGCAACTTGGCAAGCCCTCATCTCTACAATAAATCAAAAAAATTAGCTGGTCGTGGCACATGCCTGTGGTTCCAGCTACTTGGAAGGCTGAGGCGGAAGGATTGCCAGAGCTCAGCAGGTCGAGGCTGCAGTAGTTGTGCGTGTACTACTACACCTCCAAGCCTGGGCAACAGAGTAAAACTCTGACTCAAAAATACAAAAAATAAAAATAATGAAGTTGCAATTAAAAGAATAAGAACATGATCAAACAATGTTCTAATAGTTACTATATGTGAAAGTTATAGATGTATTTTTTTCATATTGTTATATATCTCTCCACATTGTCATTTATGCATTTATATTCTAGATAAAACTCCCTCACACACTAAGAAAGTATTTTAGCAATTCCTCTCTATTCCTGGTATTCCCACTACCAATTCCTCTTCCTCTGCCATACCTCAGTGTTTCCCCAGGCATGGGATGCATACACATTTTAGGTGGATATATTGATTACTGTATACTAACCAATCATGAAGGGAATAGCTTTTCAAGCCCTCAGGCCTTCTAACTACAAAATCTTTGTTTCTTCTTTTTTTTTTTTAACAGAGCAGACTTAGGCTCAGAGGGTTTAGCAGGTAACAGAATCTGTCTAAAATTATTTTGTTGTCATCACTTTAATTTTTCCCTTGCCAGCTACTTAAACTAAGCGATAATAGTTTTCTATTTACACTACTGACATAAAGTTTCTCTTAAATGAAAGTATTTGAGTAAAAGTCATTTAAAGAAAGATATTGGCTGGGTGCAGTGGCTCACGCCTATAATCCCTGCACTTTGGGAGGCTGAGATGAGAGGATTCCCTGAGCCCACAGGTTCAAGACCAGCCTGGAAACTTGGCGAGAACTCATCTCTACAATAAATCAAAAAATTAGCTGGGCATGGTAGCATATGCCTGTGGTTTCAGCTACTTGGATCGCCTGAGCCCAGCAGATCAAGGCTGTGGTGACCGTTGAATATGCCACTGCACTCCAGCCTGGGCAGCAGAGTAAGACTACGACTCAAAAAATTAAAAATAAAAAAAATAAAGATATTAAGTAAATAACTCAATCATGGAATGGTCCTGTAATAAGTGAAGTGTCAGAAACACTACTCTGACTCTAATTTGTCTATTTCTAAACTCAAGTCTTTATCTGGCTTCTTTGATGACCCCAAATTCTCAACCAAACTCCAGATTTCAACTTAGAATATTGTGACAGTACATCAAATTCAACACGTCCAAATAAAACCTATCGTCTTCTGGATCACCCCCCTCCCCACTCCTACACCACTTCCAACCTCACCATCAAAAAGCTAACTAAATTTTCCTTTATAGCCAGTCACACAATCTCAAAATCCAGGGGCTGCCTGTGACTCATTCTGTATGGTCACTGAATTCCAGCATTTACCAGCGCACTCATTCCCTAAATACCTGTTGGGTCCCTGCTGCGTGTGAATAAAATCATGTTACTTTAGAAAACTGTTTCTTAAAAAACTTTTCACCCTATGAAAGGAGACAGTCTATGAACTGTTTCTCCAAAATTGGGGGGGGGGGGGCCAGCGGTGAAGAAATGAGATGAAACAGACTTGAAAAAGAATGTCCTAGAATATTAACAATGGTCATGGTAGAAATAAGGATAAGCACCATCTCCTTCATATTGTTCTGTCTTTACATGTTTTCTTTTTTTTTTTTGAGTTGGAGTCTCACTCTGTCACCCAGACTGGAGTGCAGTGGCCGCTCCCAGCTACCACAGCCTTGACCTGCTGGGCTCCGGCGATCCTTCCGCCTCAGCCTTCCAAGTAGCTGGAACTACAAGCACGTGCTACCACACCCGGCTAATTTTTTTGATTTATTGGAGAGATGAGGTCTCGCCAAGTTGCCCAGGTGGGTCTCGAACCCGCGGGCTCAGGCAATTCACTCACCTCAGCCTCCCAAAGCGCGGGATTACAGGCTGAGCCACCAAGCCCAGCTACATGTTCTCTATATTTTTATCATTAAGGAAAAAAATGCATTCCCAAGTGTTCCCATCTGAACTCATTTCTCCATTCCTATTCCAGCATCCTAGTTCAGACTCTCTTTAGGTCCTACTGCCTGTCCTCTAAACTGACCGTTCTGAAGGTCATTGCCCAATACATTTTGCATACAGTTGCCAGAATAATATTCTTGAAAAGTTACCTTTACTAGGTTACTCTTCTAGTCAATAACCCTTAGTGGTTCCTATTGCCTGTAATCATTAAGTTGCCTACTCTGCCAGCTTTTGAGGGGCTTATCTAGCTCCAATTCTACAACATGATAGCATTTCCATGGTATCTAGACTCAAACTGTTCAAATAATGGCTCCATCATTTACCAGCTACGTTATAGTACACAAGTCACTTCACCTCTAGGCATCTCAGCTATACATTTGTAAAAAAGGGGACTCATAATACCTCAAAAAGTTGTTATGAGGATAAACATCACGCATTTTAGTAAAGGGACTGGCACATAGTTGGAGCTCCATAAATAATGGTGCTATTATTCCCTTATGACCCAATCCACAATCTCTGCTCAAGGCTGGTTTGCCCACTGTCACAGATACACCTGACTTTATGTGCCTGGCTCAGTGTTTCCCATGCCCAGAATAACCTCTGCCAATCTTCCGCTTCAAGCTCTCATCAGCCTGTCCAGGTCAAACATCCCCATTTCTTGCATCCTCTGCCTCGTGGCTCTTATGGCAGGTGAATTAACACTCAATTCATCTCAAAACTTGGGGAGTTCCATGTTCCTTGTCTTAGACTCTAAGCAGTCCGAGGACAGTAACTGTGCTTTCATCCCCAGATACATTTAGTTCCTGGCATAGGATAGATGCTCAGTATAACATAATAGTTTTGCAGATTTTTGTCCTTCCTTTCCAACTAGACTGCAATATTCCTGTCAGGGATATCCTATGTTTTCTTTGTAATCCTCAAAATACCTGGCATATGCTACTGGCACTCATTCATAAATATGTCATTTTAGTTGATAAATTTCACATAAAAATACATAGAAGATAAAAATACATAAGAGAAGATATCAAGTTTCCACTGTAAAAGTTAATGTGCACATCAAAAAAATTCTGAGTAAGCAAACAAAGCTTTAAGATAAATACTGGTGGAATTATTTTTTTTCCTGAGAATAGCAGTGACACTGTCAATGAGCACCTTGTCATTGATTATACCTACTCACTGAACACAGCAGACATAGATCAGACTTTTCTTCTCAATACCCTCCAATGGCTTTCCATCTCATCCAAGTAAAAAAGTAAGTACTTCCAATGACCTAAAATAAATCCCCCAACCCCAAGAAACCTGCAAGTCCTTTGTTCTCTTGCAGTTCTCTGAATACAATAAGAAGCAAAAGACACCTTTCAAACTTGCTTTTACCTCTACTTGAAATGTTCTTCTCTCCCACTTATCCAAGGCTCACTCCCCATGTTCTTCAGGCAACCTCAGGAGAAAGGCCTTCCTTATAAACATCTGCTGTGATCTGAGTGTTCACTAGCATGCCTCCAAAAGTTATGTTGGAACCTAGTACCCAATGACAGTATTAAGAGGTAAGGCCTTTGAGGAAGTGATTAAGTCATGTGGTCTCTGACCTCATGAACAGGATAAGCGCACTTGGAAAAGAGACTGAAGTGCACTGCCTTCCTTGCTCCTTCTGCCACGTGAGGGCACAGCAAGAGACACCATCTATGAAGCCAAGAGTGAGATTTACCAGACACTGCATCTGCTGGCACCCTGATTTTGGACTTCCCAGTCTCCAAATCTATGAGAAATAAATTTATTTATAAATTGCCCGGCCTACAGTATCTTGTTATAGTAGCCCAAACAGACTAAGACATCATCCTACATAAAATAGTACTAAGTTCACCCCACACTCCAACTCTTTTACCAGCTCTTTCTTCATAGCATTTATTACCACCTATGAATTATATATTTGTTTATTGTTTCTTTCTAACCACCATGCACTCCATGAGCATAGGAACTTTGTTTGCCTTGTTCATGACTCCATCCCCAGTACAGAGAACAGTGCCGAGCAGTCAATAAAAATTGGTTGCATAAATAAATCTAGTTTGAATGAACTGACATTAGAACATTTTATCTCCAATTTGATTTAATATCATTGTTTTATATCTTTGCTTCCTCATTTTCTCATTCATAAATGTGAAATAATAATATCTACACTTCACTGGGGTTGTTTTAAGGATTAAAAGATAACAGATATGGAGACAGAGAAACTTATAACAGTGTCCAGCACACAGAAGTGTTTTATGTTACGAATTATTATTAATTCCAGCCACTTAGATCCAATTACATTCTTTTATGTAAATGCATGATTCCTATCTTTCATGCTTTAAACAACTATTTTTGTAGGCAAATAATAAAGGCAACTAATATTTTCTAACCAAAAGTTATGATAGGCAAAGCTACAGAGTGTTTCTTAATGTTTTTCACTAGAAAACTGCTCATACAACTGCAATTCAGAATACATTTATACATTATTATTATGAATGAAAGTGTTTGGTTTATACATCTGATCTGAAGCCTGTAAGAACTCTACCAAACAAAAATTAGGTTGGTGTTTTTACTTTAGTTAGACACTTCAAAAGTATATAAGTATACATATTTCATCATTTACAGGTTCCTTTCTATTGCTGTAGATTTGTTCATCAGACTTCAAGCTTTAAGTGTAAACCTCTAACAACGTGTTTTAGGATACTGAATTTTTGACCATTTAACAAAATAAAAACCCCCTCAAATTTAAAAGAAAAAGCAGTATTATCATTAAGTCAAATAATAACACTTTATCAGAAAGCTAAATGCAAGTTAAAACTTCCTGGCTCCAAATCTGGCATACTATTAATAATTCTGAGCCAAGCATGCCTATAATCCCAGCACTTTGGGAGGCCAAGATGGGAGGACTGCTTTAAGTCAGGAGTTTGAGATCAGACTGGACTACACAGCAAGACTCCACCTCTACTAAAAAAATGTATGCTGCAGCTCTATTTACAATAGCAGAAACATGGAACCAACAATGCTGCCCATCAAAGCTGGACTGGATTTAAAAACTGTGGTACATATACACAATAGAATTTTTTTTTTTTTTTTTTTAGTTGGAGCCTCACTCTCTGTCACCCAGACTGGAGTGCAGTGGCACACTCCTGGCCACTGCAGCCTTGACCGGCTGGGCTCCGGCAATCCTTCCACCTCAGCCTCCAAGTAGCCGGAACTACAGGTGCACGCTACTATGCCCGGCTAATTTTTGATGTAGTGTAGAGATGAGGTCTCGCCAAGTTGCCCAGATGGGTCTCAAACCCGCAGGCTCAGGCAATCCACTCGCCTTGGCCTCCCAAAGTGCTGGGATTACAGGCTGAGCCACCAAGCCCGGCCCACAATGGAATATTATGTAGCTATAAAGAAGGACAAACATGTGGATGTCGCAGCAACCTGGATGGATTTAGAGTCTATCATACTCAGTGATCTATCACAGAAATAAAGAACAGAGTACTGTATGTTCTCACAAATAAGTGGACCTTGAACAATTATAACAGAAAGCAATTGGCAGCAGTGGGAAACTGTCAGGGGAGTGGGGATGGGATTGGCAGTTGAGGGAAACTGCTAGGGAAGGGGGGGCACACCTCATCAACAAGGATACCTGCATAATCAACGTTTGTATACCTAACCCTGAATTGTACCCCACATTTTTAAAATAAAAAAAATTTTAACAGATTCTTTTGGATTTTCAAGGTATAGGATCATATCATCAGCAAAGAGGGATAATTTGACTTCCTCTTTTCCTATTTGGATGCCGGATTTCCTTCTCTTGTCTAATTGACCTAGCTAGGACTTCCAACACAATGTTGAACAAGAGGGGTGAGAGTGGGTAGCCTTGTCTTATTCCAGTTTTTAGGGGAAATGTTTCCAGTTTCTGTCCATTTAGCAATATTAGCTGTGGGTTTATTGTAGATGGCACTTACTATTTTGAGGTATGTTCCTTCTATACCTAAGTGTTTGAGGGTTTTTATCAAGAAGGAATGCTGGATTTATCAAAAGTTTTTTCTGCATCTAATGATACAGTCATGTGGTTCTTGTTTTTACATCCGTTGATGTATTTAATTACATTTATGGTCTTGTGAATGTTGAACCAGTCCTGCATCCTGGGGATGAAGCCTACTTGGTCATGGTCAATGATTTTTGAGATGTGTTTTTGGACCCAATTTGCTAGAATCTTGTTGAGGATTTTTGCATCTATGTTCATAAGGAATACTAGCCTGTAGTTCTCTTTTTTTGCTGGATCTTTACCTGGTTTGGGTATCAGTGTGATGTTAGCTCTGTAAAATGATTTGAGGAGAATTCCATCTTTCTCAATTGCCTGGAATACATTCAAAAGGATCGGTTTCAGCTCCTCCTTGTATGTTTTGTAGAATTCTGCTGGAAAGCCATCCAGTCCAGGGCTTTTTTTTTTGTAAGTAGTTTTCATATGACAGAGTCAATTTCCTGGGTTGTTATTGGTCTATTTAATGTCTCAATGTCTTCTCGTTTCAACCTGGGGAGGTTGTGTGGTGTCAGAAAGTCCTCCATTTCATTTAGGTTATCAAGTTTGTTTCCATATAGGTGTACATAGTAATCTCTGATAATCTTTTTTATTTCTTCGGGGTCAGTTGTGATTTGATCTTTTGTATTTCTGGTTGTGTTTATTGGGCTTTTTCTCCCTTTTTCTTGGTCATTCTGGCTATGAGTCCATCAATCTTGTTAATTCTTTCAAAAAACCCAGCTTTTTGTTTTGTTGATGTTTTCTATATTTTTGTCTTCTATGTCCCATATTTGGGCTCTTATTTTGGTGATTTCGATTCTTCTGCTAAAGTTGGGGTTTTGGTGGTCTTCTCTTTCCAGCTCCCTTAGGTGATTTGTTAGGCTCTCCAGTTGTGATCTTTCTGTTTTCTTGACCTGTGCTTGTAGAGATACAAATTCCCCTCTTAGAACTGATTTCAGCTGGGATCAGTGGCTCAGCCTGTAATCCCGCACCTTTGGGAGGCTGAGGTGAGTGGATTGCCTGAGCCCGCGGGTTTGAGACCTGCCTGGACAACTTGGCGAGACCTCGTCTCTACAATAAATCAAAAAATTAGCCGGGCGTGGTAGCGCGCGCCTGTAGTTCCGGCTACTTGGAAGGCTGAGGCGGAAGGATCGCCGGAGCCCAGCA
>CAUYQG010106908.1:0-12883 GCA_963574415.1 Tarsius wallacei
TCTCTCCCTCTCTCTCCCTCTCTCTTTCTCTCCCTCTCTCCCCCTCTCTCTCCCCCTCTTTCTTCCTCTCTCTCCCTCTCTCTCTCTTTTTTCTCTCCCTCTCTAGCTCTCTCCGGCTACAGACCCTTTCCTGTAGCCACCACTTTAATAAATCTCTTGGCCCTTAACGGGTGTGGAGTTGTTACTGGCGCCTAAATTCTTTCACAGGGAAGAGTCTATCGAGGTCTAGCCTAGGTCAAATAATCTTACTCTTCTTTGCACTATGTGGTTATTATAACTTTTTGAGTCATGGGGCATACTGTAGGTTCTGGTCCTTTCTGGGTGCTGAAAAAACTCTTAGTTTACTTTATGGGAGAAACACACTCTAGCCGTGTCACATCAAACATCTTAATCTTATCTTCTAATTTAAATATTTTTATGCAAATTTTATTTGCAAATATTTTATAAAATGTCAGCCCATTTATAGATGCATATTCTATTTTCTCAATCAATGACCACACTTTTCTCTCCTATGTACTATTGCATATGGCTGTTTTAAAAATGAACAATATTAATTATATCATTAATATTAGTTTATAATTATTATAGTATTTAATATTTGAGAATTATTTGCTTGTAATATATCTATTCTCTGGGCTAAGAGCGTTCATATTTGTATCCTCATTTCCACGCACTGTACTTGGTTTAAATAGTGGTTAATAAATGCTTACCAAATTAATAAAATATATAATAACAAAGTTACCTTTTTTAATTAGCTTATCTTTTGCCTTCAATATGCAAATCATAAACTCTTTAGGAATCATTCCTTTAAAAATGTGATACAAAATTCACCATTTGTCAGTATTATGCCCTTAGGTTCAAACTTAATCATTTACCTAATAACATATGCAGAGCAACATCCCATAACATGGTAAGGATTTAAAAAATAACATAAAAAGGATCCATTTCCTCAGAAATAACCCATATATTATTTCAGCATATCTAAAATGTTCTAAATTAAATTCACCCTTAGATTATAATAGTTGCTTAAAAATATGTTTAAGATAGTTTAAGCTCTTCAGAAATGTAAAATTATACAGAATTTCATTTTATAGAACCAATAAAAAACAAAATTGTCTTTATAAGAATCAGTATGCACTTCCAAAGATGTGACTGCTTACACTATCCCTAATATTTTTCACAATTCTTGAAGAATTACAGAGTTTTGAGTATCCCTCAAATTTGAAAACAAAACAAATAAAGCACACTAAAATAAATTAATGGTTCTTTTTTATTGCATATATTTAAGGTGTAAAACATGATTATTTGATTATGATAGTGAAATGCTTATTATAATCAAGAAAATTAACTCATTGCATACCAGATTTACCTTTTGTATGTGTGGTAAGAGTACCCAAAATCTACTCCCTTAGCAATTTTTCAGTATATAACATATTATTGTTAACTATAGTCCTTATGCTATAATTTAAGTGTAAGACACTCTTCTTACAAAAGTATAATTTTGTATACTTTTTAATAAATCAAGATGAATATAAATTACTTTATCTTATAGGAGTAAGTAGCCTATTTACACTTGAGCATGTTTTAGATTATGCAAGCATCGTATATCCATGAAGAATAGGAAAAAGGGAGAAAGTTTATTTTGGGAAGCAAAAGATGGAAATGATGATATAAAATATAACTTCCTTTCTACAAGAGGAAAAAAAAAAGGCCATGAACTTTGAGAAATGTTTTCCCTAAACATACTAGACCTTGCTATAACTTCTGGTTCTGTGGCAGGATTTTACAGAGAGAGACGGGACACCAAGCCTCCTTTGCCAGGAAGCAGTGTTTATTCATGCTGGCTTCAGTTCAGCAGCTTTACATCCAAAGGCTGAGCCTGAAGGCAAGGGGGGATTGCCTTTTATACATTTCTAGTTTTTTGTCTCCTCTATTAGGCTTACATATTGGTAACATACATTATGATTGGGTATTTTACAGCTCAAGGTTGTAGCGGGGTTACACATGCAAACTACAGATTGAGGGCTACATTTCTTTTTAACATAAATCTTTCTAAGAAAGCTCTTATCTTACAGTGCTAGGTGGATTCTTTTACTATTTTGGGAAGGCTTTTATCTTATTTTACTAGGAGGGCCCTTTTTCTATCTTAGGAAGGCCTTTATTTTATTAGGAGTGGACGGCTCCCTGTCTCAGTTCGAGTTTGTGTCATCTCTTTGAGATTCTTGGTTTCCATAGTCTGTTTCCTGTTTTACTTTTCTTGATCTTGCTTTCTTCTGTGTTTTCTTATCACATCTGCCTGAGTGACCTTCAAAAATGTGAGTCAATATTATCACTCAATTGCTCCAAACCCTCCAAGGATTCTCCACTTTTTTCACAACCAAAAATAATATCCTTGCATTTGCCTGAATGATCCTACAAGTGATCTGGTGTTGTGTCTGCTGCCTCCTTGAACTCACATACAATGACTTTATTTTTTGCTGACTCAGCTCTAGTATTTCTTTTTTTGAATTGGAGTCTCACTCTATCACCCAGGCTGGAGTGCAGTGGCATACTCATGGCCACCAGCCACTGCAGTCTCAACCTCCTTGGCTCAGGTGATACTTCCACCTCAGCCTTCCAAGTAGCTGGAACTACAGATGTGTGCTACCACACCCAGCTAATTTTTTGATTTATTGTAGAGAGGAGGTCTCACCAAATTGCCCAGGCTGGTCTCAAACCGCTGGGTTCAGGCAATCCTCTTTCCTCAGCTTCCCAAAGTGCTGGGATTACAGGCTTGAGCCACCACATCTGAATTTCTGGATCCTTAAATATCCCCAAATGTATCATGCTGCAAGGCCTTTACCTTTCTATTCTCTCAGCCTGTGATACTGTTCCTGATACATAAACGGCATGTGCTTTCACTTCCTTTTAGATGCCAGGGGAAGTGTTTTTTATCACTGGAGTTTATCCATTTAGATGACTTAAGCCTTTATCCTTTTTCTTTCAAAATTCCCTGCATTTCTTTCATGATTTATTTATCGCCATAGATGTCTCCATCATCCATATACTTATTTACCTGTTGAATTTTAATTTCTATGCCTTGCTTCAAGAATGTAAGGTCAACTGGGTCACAGATTTGGGTCTACTTTTTTTTTTTCCTGCCATTCCCATCACTTTGAGCATGATCTGGCAAAAAACTCAATTAAAAAAATTTGTTTGAATAAAAGAAACAATGAGTGATACATGGGTGGAAATTTTAATGTAAACTTACAAGTTTACATCAAAGCTTGTAAGTTTAAATGTGAAGGTTTTCAAAATAAAATTTTTTTTAAAAATTAAAAATAAATTTTAACTATTACAATAAAAATCTTCCTAACTGTATGGCATATTGTATTGCTCTTTGTTAAAATGAGTATGTGTAACATATGCTGAGTGTTTCTTGAGTGTTTTAGAGGACTTTAGGAATACAAAAGGGGGGTACTAAAGTATCCCAGAAACCATTGAGTTTATGACTCTAACCTTACTCTAAAAATCTATAGATGCAAAGTTTCACAGTTCTTTCATTTAAATATTATGGGTTTCATACCCCTTTCTCCATTATGAAGTCCCATTCCTCTTTCTCCATTGTTCATTATGATACAATAAAAAAAAACTGTGTTTTTCATGCCACAATAGGCACTGTTAGGCACTATACATTCAAAAATAAATAAGACATATTGTCTGTCCTCCAGAACCATCTTAGTTTATTAAGATAATCTCCAATTTTTAAAATTTGTTGTCCCCCAAAGGAAAGGAAAACATAATTTTTGTTTTGCTACAGATAGCCCCATCTATCTATGTATGCATGTACACACACACACACACACACACACACACACACACACGGAGAAAGAGAGGAAAGAGAAAGAGAGAGAGACTTGAAATCAATACAATACACACTGTTATGATCTCAATGTGTTTCTCCAAATTTTGTGTTGAAAGCATAATCCCCAATGCAACAATGTTTTCAGGTGAGACCTTTTGGAAGGTGTTTCTGTCATGAGGGATTCTCCTTTATGAATGGATTAATATTCCTATAAAATGGACTTTTGGGTGTGAGTTCTCGGCCATGTGGGGACACAAGCTTTTTTTCTCACTTACCCTTTTGCCTTTTGCCATGTGCCTGTGCAGCATAAAGGTCCCTACCAGAACAAATTCCAGCACCTTGGTCTTGGGCTTCTCAACCTCCAGAACTGTGAAAGATTAAAAATCTGTTCTTTATAAATTATCCAGTTTGTAGCATTACATTATCGCAGCACAAAACAGACTAATATATACATGCCCACACACATGCACACACAGAAGCACACAAAAACACACAAACATTAAAAAGAAAGTTCTTTTTTTTAATGCCAAATGTTTCTCTTCTATTTGAGCAGAGCAAATTCACACAAGTCATGAAAAGATATTGAGAATCTCTACACATGTGTTTGTGATTTTTTTTAGTTCTTTCACATGATTTTAAAAATTGGAGGGAAAATATAGCAATAGAAGAGTGTCTAAGAGTTAATAGAAAAAAAATCTGTGACAAGTGTGTTTTACTTTTTTCATATTAAGTGTTTTATAATGACAAACCACATTTTTATAAGTATTGAATGAACTCATTTTCTGATATTTAGTTAGAAGTCAAAGAGTAAAAATTCTCTTCTTAATTTTTTGAATTATTATTTAAGAAGAAATTAGTGATAACATCCAAAATTCTCTGTATCTAACAGTTGAAGAAAATGTATATTCATTTTATATTTAATCTGAGAATCTATCTAGTCTGAAGAGATTTAAAGCATGTGATATAATCTGAAATTCATTATTTATTTTGCTCCTATTTTTAATAATTTTATCCTAGACATATACACTAAAACTTAAGTAAATTACAATTTTAGAAAATGCACACAGTGTTATATTTTTAACTTTTAAATATGTGGAGTACAATTCAGGGTTAGATATACAAATGCTCATTATGTAGGTACCCTTTTTGATGAGATGTGCCCCACCTCCCCTGGCTGTTTCCCATTATGTTACTGTTTTGCCATGTGCAGTGCTTGTCATATCTCCTTTTATCTATAAAGAGTGAAAATTTCCGTTTTTCATGATGATCAATAGCTGGAGTAGTAGAGAAAGGAAGAGGTCACTATGGTTGTGGGAGACAGGCTTCAAGGCAAGAGGTCACCTGGCTAACCTCCCATGGGGCTACCAAGTAATGTTCATTTCAACTGAGGACCAAAGGAATCCTTAATGGTAGTAAGAGTCAGAAAAATATATTAACCATCTTAAGTTGTAATTTTCAAATTAGATATTGGTAACAGTTTACTTATAATAACAATAATCAGAAGAAATTTGACTTCTCATAATAATCTTCCATATACTTTGAATATATAATTGACTTGAAATAGACATCACAGTACTAATTCTAAAACAGAATATGTAGAAAAAGTTGTTCTTAGCTGTTGTAAGTTCACTTATTACTTACACATGAATTTATGGAAAAAAGAAGCATTGGAAAACTATTTGTATTTTATGTTCTAAACCTAATTAAAATTGTGGTAAGGCAAACCAGATCTTAGCTTTTATAAAGCCATACTTTTTTTTCCTATGGATTTCTGAAAGATCTGGTAATAATGTGGATGAAGGAAAGCATAAAGATGTGGGACATATGTCTCAAGATGGAAAGAGAAATCAGACATGAGAAAATATTTTAAGGTTTTCAGGATTCTAGAGAAGATGGTGACAGAGCCAGTCAGACTAAATCACTTGGACTAAGTGAGTCCCAGTGTGAGTGAGTGAGAATATGGCAAATTTTGCATACATATCAGTGAGTAGTGGACATGTGAGTGTCTGACTGAGTAGGGACTCTGCAGCAAGTGGCCAGGTCTCTCCTGGTTAAGAGGCTAGTGCTGTAGCTGCTCTGTTTGGTCTCTACTGCTTCCCAGAGCTCACAAGCTTAGTGCCATTAAAAAAATCAACAAGGTCTTTCCTGGGAAGAAGTTGCTGGGAGAGACAGCTGGCTCCAGGCTCTGCCTCACCACTGCAGTGCCTGGTTGGACTCTGGCAACAAGGGTTATGGAGAGAGCACAGTGAAGGAGCCCAAGGCAGAGTTCCACTGGAGAAGACAAAAGAGGTACCCTGCCACCATTTTGAAAACTGAGCAAGAAAGTGCTCCTGCTTACTCACCACAGAGCAACAGACCAGACACATTCTCTGTGACCAGTGAATTAACTACTCAAGTGTTGATCATGACCCAGAGGGAATATCCTGAAAGCACGAACTCAGGAGGAACAGGATGAGTGCTGAGTTTAGGTGCCATACCCCTAACCCTGATTCAATTTTGGGACAAAAGACAAGGTGTGGCCAGAAAAGGACAAGGAAGACTTCCAAAGAGATCAGTGATGATTCTAGGACTGATCCAACTCCTTCCTCCCCAGCAATCCTCTGATCATCAGACCCACATGGCTGGGGCACTACTGAGAAGGATGAACCCAGGCAAAGCCTGGACATTAGCTGCAGTAGGAAGACTTCACTTCAGGATAAGCCTGGCATGGGGTGCCCCCCCCCCACAGCACCTGGGATAGAGACAATTCTGAAACTCCCCACCAGAAGGGATCACAGTGACTACTAGAGTGGAATAGGAGAACAGAAGCCCCACCTACCCCCACTGCCCCTTCTTCCTTTCCTGGGTCAGACACTGAGGAGATTGTGAATGAGACCAGAGATTTGCAGGAGACAGAGGGCAGGTTTTTCTGTTGATTTTAATTTTTTAATATTTTTTCATTGGGCATGAATGTGCATGTGAGGGTTCGATCTACACCCCCCAAATCCTCCTTTTTCTCTTTCTTTTTCTTTTACTTTGAGTTTTCTGTTTATGGGTGTACATGAAGGATTGAGTTTCATCTTTTAGGGATTTTTGTTTGTTTTGGGTTTTTTGTTCTGCACTTTTTATAGTTCATTGTGTGTGCAAATACATGTGTAAGGGCTTGATTTTAATTCCTTTTTTCTTTTCTGTTTTCTTCTCCTCTCACTTTGGATGGGATGTGTGCGTGTGTGTGTGTGTGTGTGTGTGTGTGTATGTTGTTTTCCCGGTTTTTGTTATTTTTTGTTTTGTTTTACCTAGCTGTTGTTCCAGTTTGTTGTGGTGTGTGTGTGTGTGTGTGTGTGTGTGTGTTTGTATTGGTTTCCACTCTTGTTGTTCTGTGTTTTTTATTTCTATTTTTTTTTAATTGTCTATTTCATTTCATTATACTTTTCTCTTGGACCCAGGGAATACACAAACAAACCAATAGCATTGCCATATAGAGTTATGGAGGGAGTAGGTCTCAGGGACTCCATAACACAATCAGTGAATATAGTGATTTGCAAGTAGTTTCTGAATCTTAGCTAGCCATCACCCATATTATTCAACTCTCAAAATGACAAGAGACAGCAAAGCTTCCCACCTATAGCTCTATTTCAAAATAGAAGAAATCTAGAGTCCTGATCAGAAGAAATCTAGTGTCCTGATAGAGGAATGAGCAGACATCAGAAGTAAAAATTTCACCCACTGCGACTGAATAATGGAACTAAAGAGAGAAAAAATAAATAAATAAATATGCTATAAATAAGAAAAAAATCAACAGAAACCCACAGGTAATTTCTTGTGTAACAAAAAGAAAATGCCAGAAAAATAAGGCTTCGGAGTCCAAACAATGGGAGTCACCAAAGACTGACCCCAGAAAATAACAGAAATTAGAAAATAGATGGAATAAGTGAATAAAACTCAAGAAAGACAAGATGCAATGCAGAAATAAATTGTAATAGAGATTTTGACCATAAAAAATCTCACTCAGGAAATAAATAACAAGATGACAAACATGGAAAGCAGGATTAATCAAGCAGAAGAAAGAATCTCAGAATTTGAAGATCAAAACATGTAATTAATCTGATCTGTAAAAAACATAGAAAGAAAACTCAGAATGAAAAAACAAAGCCTCCAAGAGATGTGTGGTTATATCAAGAAACCAAATCTATGCCTGATTGGTATCCCAGAAAAAGAAAGGGAAATGGAGAACATCTTGGAACAAGTATTCCAGAAAGTAATCCAAGAAAACTTTCCCCATCTTACCAGAGATGTGACCATCCAACACAAGAGATACAGAGAACCCCCACAAGACACCAAATGAGAAGACCAACCCCTAGAATATAGTAATTCACCTATACAAATAAGGCAAAAGAGAAAAAGTTCTAAAAGCAGCAAGAAAGAAAGGTCAGACTACCTACCAGGGAAAACCAATCAGAAAGCAGCAGACCTAATAGCAGAAACACTACAAGCTAGAAGAGACTGGAGTCCAATATTCAAAGTTCTCAAAGATAAGCAATTTCAACCAAGAATTTCCTATCCAGACAAGCTCAGCTACAACAGTGATGGAGATTAAAATCCTACCCAGACATCCAATCTTTAAGAGGTTATGCAGCTTCCAGACCAGTTCTACAGTACATGCTTAAAAAGGCATTAAGCACAGAAGAAACAAAGAATGACCACACACTCCCCCAGAGAACAGCAGAACACAGAATCAACAGAGAATACATCACAACTGCCATCTTGAAAACACACGCATACATCAATACCAAAGCTAAAAGAAAACAAACAACCAAACAAAGAAAAAACTTTCTAAGAACCACATGATGGCTATAAACAATCGCATTTCAATAATCAGTCTGAATGCAAATGGATTAAATGTACCACTAAGACACAAAATGGCAAGTTGGATAAAAAACCAAGACCCAATAATCTGTTGCATACAGGAAACTAATCTCACCACAAGAGATGCACACAGACTCAGAGTAGGAAAACGGAAAACGAGTTTCCAGGTGAATGGATCAAAAGAGGCAGGAGTTGTGATCTTAACATCAGACAAAATAACCTTTAAGCTATCAAAAATTTAAAAAGATATGGAAGAACACTACATAATGATAAAAGATTAAATCCATCAACAAGAAATATCCACCCTAAACACACATGCACCCAACACAGGAGCACCAGTATTTATAAGGCAACTACTAAGTAAAAGAAAAAAAGATCTGACTCTAACATGATTATAAATGGGGACTTAAATACCCCATAACAACCCTAGATAGATAAATGAGGCAAAAAAATCAGCAAAGAGATCTGAAACTTCAATTTGACGCTTAACAAAATGGACTTAATAGATACCAACTGAGCACTCCATTTAACAACCACAGAATATACATTCTACTCATCACCACTTAGAATGTGCCCCATGATTGATCACATCCTCGGCCATAAATCAAGCATAAACAAATTTCATAAGATGTAAATCTGCCATGTACCTTCTCAGAACACAGTGAAATATAAATAAATATCAACACCAACAAAATTCCCCCAAACTCACAAAGACATGGACACTAAATAACTGATGCTGAATGACTACTGGGCCAATGAAGAGATCAAAAGAGAAATTTAAAGATTCCTGGAAACAAATGAAAACAAAAACATCCTACCAAAATCTCTGGGATGCCATGAAAACAGTTCTAAGAGGGAAATTTATATCTCTATGAACACATGTCAAGAAAATAGAAAGATCACAAATTAACAGCCTAATAACTCATGCAATGGAGTTGGAAAGACAAGACCACCAAAACTCTAACTTTAGCAGAAGAATCCAGACCACTAAAGTAAAAGCCAAATATGGAACATAAAAGACAAAAAACAAACAAACAAAAAACAAAACAAAACAAATACATTAAAAATCAACAAAACAAAAAGTTGGTTCTTTGAAAGAATAGAAAGATTGACGGATCCCTAGGCAGATTGACCAAGTAAAAGAAAAAGTCTAAATAAACACAATCAGAAATACAAAATATCAAACCTCCACTGACCCTGAAGAAATGCAAAAGCTTATGAGAAATTACTAAGCACGCCTAATGAAAACAAACTAGTTAACCTAAATGAAATGGAAGATTTTCTGGCATCACACAACCTCCCACAGTTGAAACAAGAAAACTTTGATATACTAAATAGACCAATAACAATCAAGGAAATTGACTCTATAATAAGAAAACTACCAAAAAAAAAAAAAAAAAAAAGCCCTGGACTAGATGGCTTTCCACTGGAACTCTACAAAACATACAAGGAGGAGCTGATTTCAATCCTATTGAAAGTATCACAGGTAATTAAGAAAGATTGAATTCTCTTCAAGTCATTTTACAAAGCTAACATCACACTGATACCCAAACCAGGTAAAGATCCCCGTCCCCGAAGAAAAAGAGCAAGAGAGAGAACTACAGGTCAATATTCCTAATAAACTTTATGCAAAAATTTTTAACAAGATTCTAGCAAATTGGATCCAACAGCACATCTCAAAAATCATCCACCATGACCAAATAGGATTCATGCCCAGGATGCAGGACTGGTTCAACATCCATAAGCCCATAAATATAATTAAATACATCAACAGTTGTAAAAACAAGAACCACATGATTATATCATTAGGTGCAGAAAAAGCTTTTGGTAAAATACAGCATCCCTCTTAATAAAAACCCTCAAACACCTAAGCATGGAAGGAACATACCTCAAATAGTAAGTGCCATCTACAATAAACCCATAACAAGCATATTGCTAAATGGACAAAACAGGAAACATTTCCCCTGAAAACCAGAACAAGGCAAGGTTACCTACCCACATCCCTCTTGTTCAACATTGCATTGAAAGGCCTAGCTATAGAAATTAGATAAGAGAAGGAAGTCAAGCATATCCAGATAGGAAAAGAGAAAGTTGAGTTATCCCTCTTTGTTGACGATATGATCCTATATCTCAAAAACCCAACAGAATCTGCTTTCACTGAAAAAGGACTTTGGCAAAGTCTGGGGTACACAAAAATGTGCAAAAACAGTTGCATTCTTATACACCAACAACAAGGAGACAGAGAACCAAATAAAAAGCACAATCCCATTCACAATAGCCACACACACACACAAAATAAAATAGCTCAGCATTTTCCTAATCAGAAGTGAAAGACCTTTACAATGAAAACTACAAAACACTGCTCAAAGAAACCTAAGAAGACACAAACAAATAGAAAAATATTCCATGCTCATAGAAAGAAAGAATCAACATTGTTAAGATGTGAATCCTACCAGACAATCTGCAGATTCAACGCAATACCCATTAAATTACCAACATCATTCTTTTCAGACCTGAAAATGACAATACAGAAATTCATATGGACACATAAATGACCATGAATAGCCAAAACAATACTTAGCAAAAGACACAAAGCAGGAAGTATCATACTTCCAGACTTTAAACTTTACTATAAGTCTGCAGCAATCAAAACAGCCTGGTATTGGTACAAGGATAGACAAATGGACCAATGGAGCACGATAGAGATTCTGGAAGCAAAATCTCTATTTTCAACCAACTCATCTTCGACAAATCCTCCACCAACAACCACTGGGGAGAGAAGAACCTATTCTGTAAATGGTGCTGGGAAAACTGGCTGACCATGCAGAAGATTGAAATAGGACCCGTATCATACACAAAAATCTGATCTAAATGGATCAACGACCTAAACATAAAACCTCAAACTATAAGAATCTTACAAAATGCAGGAGACACTCTTATGAAAATTTGAACTGGCAACCAATTCCTGATCAAAACCCCAAGTGCCCATGCCATAAGAGATAAGATAGAAAAGTGGGACATCATTAAACTGAAAAGCTTCTGCAATGCAAAAGAAACCATCAAGAGAGTGGGGAGACTGTCCGCAGAATGGAAAAAATATTTGCCAACTATATATCTGACAAAAGCCTAACATCCAGAATCTACAGGGAACTCAAATGTGCTGAATGTAAAAAAAAAAAAAAAAAAAAGCCCCATTAAAAAGTGGGCATAATACATAAATACACACTTGTCAAAAAAGCATGTACAGGCAGCCAACAGACACATGGAAAAAGTGCTAAGTCTCACTAATCATCAGAGAAATACAAATCAAAATGACATTGAGATAATAATTAAGATGGCCATTAAGACTGGCCATCATTAATAAAACAAACAAAAACAGATACTGTTGAGGATGTGAAGAAAAAGGAACACTTTTACAGGGCTGGTGGGAATGTAAACTAGTGCAATCTCTTTGGAAAACAGTGTGGTGATTTCTAAAAGAACTAGTCATTGACCTTCCATTATCACCCAGCAATCCCCCTACTGGGAATATACTTGAAGGAACGCAAATCATTCTACAAAAAAGATACCTGCACATGCAAGTTTATTGTAGCACTATTCATAATAGCAAAAACATGGCACCAACTGTGCTGCCCATCAAAACTGGACTGGATTAAAAAATGTGGTACAAATGCACAATGGAATACTATGCAGCTATAAAGAAGGACAAACATATGGACTTTGCAGCAACTTGGATGGATTTAAAGTTTATCATAGTCAGTGATCTGTCACAGAAACAAAGAACAGAGTATCACATATTCTCACTCATAAGTGGACTCTGAACATTTACCATAATACTCTAAGATAGGAATTGGCAGTAGCAGGATTCTGCCAGGGTGGGTAGGAGGGAGAAACACAACATCTATTGGTAGCCGGCCACGGAGGCTCACTGAACATTAGAAATCAGGGAGGGCCGAGGACCTCGGGACCGTTAGAACGTGTTCGAGAGCTGTTGACGCCATTACCTTCCCCGCTAAATTTAGCATATTTAACCAGAAACAACTCTGATGATCTAACATGGCGCTCTGAAACTACAGCAGGCATGGTTACCTGTGAAAGCTCACTGTTTCTGTTTCTCACAGACTGCAGTTTTGGCCATTACATAAGCATAATTCCAACTCAGGTCACTTTCGAGAGCCTGAACATATTACAAGC
>CAUYQG010106909.1:0-22726 GCA_963574415.1 Tarsius wallacei
TTACTAATTAAGGCATTTTGCATACACAGTATCTCAGTGTGAGCAAAAAAATTTTAATATTGATTTTTGCTATGATGTTTTAAACTTTGTCTTTTTCAACATAAGAAAATAGCTGCACACATTTAAGTGTTTTTTTAAAAAGACACAATCTTAAAAAAGCTAATAATGATTGGTCTTTGTGGTTCTTAGTAATAAGTCCCATCTTATGAAGATTGTTCGCCTTTGCTGCATTTGGGATTTATATGGTTATTTGGTGACTTTGTTTAAGAACTACTGGGTCTTAATGCAATCCTGCATAAGAGTATAATTTATACTATGTGAATGCTTTTTAATGGTTATGCTGAGGCCAAAAGACTAAACCCTTTCATACCTCACATACTTATTATTTTTATGTGTATGGGGAAAACACTTAAAATCCACTCTCTTAGCAAATTTCAAGTATATGATACATTGTTATTAACTATAGTCACCATGTTGTACAAAATATCTCTTCATCTTATTCCTCCTGTCTTAATTGTTTATCCTTTGATCACCATCTTCCTATTCCCCCCACCTCACAGCCCCTGGCAACCTTGTCTATTCTCTGATTCTACAAGCTTGATCATTTTACATTCCACATATAAGTGAGATAATGTGATTTAGCTATTTTATAATGTATACATATATCAAAACATGATGGACATAAGATACATATATAGATATATACAATTTTTACTTGTAAATTTTTAAGAATTAAAAAATGCACCATAATATGGAATTCAAATTTAGTGCATAATTCATAATAAACTAAAATGATTCATGGTATTGGTTGAATAGAGGCAAAAATTATAATTCTAATATTTTTCATCAATTCATGATAAAATAATCAAACTAGAAATATAGTAGAATTTTCATAGACTGATAAATGATGCATATTTTAAAACTACCTGCAGTAAATATCAGAGTGAGTAGTAAAAGACTGATTTTTTTTTTCCTGAGAATAATGAGCCAGATAAATGTACCAAAAACTTTATATTAAACAATTTGTACTAAGATTATTTCCTGGGTGTTTAGGCAAGGACAAGTCATGTGACATAAACTAAAAAAAAAAAAAAAGCATGCCAGTACTACACATGAAATACAAAAGAAGCTAGAAATATAGTAGTATAATTATTAACTTTATTTACAATGAGGTACAAAATCAGCACCAACAATTTATCCAATATTTATACAACAGCAATAAAAGTTGAAGGAACATAATATCACCTCTTATTGCTATACATAGCATTATAATCATAATTAATTATAATGAATGTAAGCAAAATATTGTGGAAGAAATCACCATAAAACAACTAAAACAGTCATTAATGAGAAAAATTAATAAATATCTAAATAAATGAATAGTTCTAACTTACTTATGAATAAGAAGAATCCATAGTATATAGGTCTGAATTTTCCACCAACTGATCTACAGATTCCAAACTATTCCAATAGATCAAAAATTCAGCAGATGGCTAGGCATAAAATTGATATTTAACTACAAATGACCAAGAATAACAAAAGCTTTTTCTTGAAAAAGAGAAAGGTAGGAATGTGCAGAATATTTTCCTCACAGACAAACAGATAGCCAATTATTTAATTCTGACACTATCTATCAGGGCCCCAGACCACAGACTAAAGCAGAGAGTGGAGTGAAGAGTCCTCCCATTAGTGTAAACTCAGGTAGGGTTGAAAGAAACTCTTATGAATAACAAAAGACACTCCTATCACTCAGGAACTCCCAGGGATTGTAGTAGTTCTGTGTTACTACAAAGAAACAAAGAACAATATCTATGTATTTATTATACTACAGAATGTTATTGTCTTGCTGGATATAAAGATATTTTAAATTCGGAGTTAAAACAGAGTGCAAGGATAGAAAAGTAGACCAAGTAAAATGGAATGGACAGGTTAGAAAAAGACCCATGTATATGTAAATCAACAATTAATGATCAGAGTTAAAATTCATTCATTAGGGAAGCGTAGAAAAAATACAGCTGTAGGAAAAGTACAGTTTTTAAAATAAATATGACTTGCTTAAATGGATACCAATATTGAGAACATAAAAAAGAAGAGGAAAAGAAGCCACAGGAGGCAAAGGAGGAAGAGAAGAAGAAAGTAGGCTCCTATCATAGATGAAATCAATTTCTGATGAATCAAAGATATAGATGTGAAATGTAAAACTGCAAACAATCTGGAATGGCATGATTCAATATGACACCCACTTCTCACGTAGGGCAATTTAAATGTAAAATAATTAAAATTAAACAAAAGTAACAAAAGAAAGTTAGTTTTTTATTCACACCAGTCATATTGAAGTTTTGCAGCCATATGTAGCTGAGACTACTGTATTGGAAAACGGAAATCAGCATGTTTTCATCATTTTCAAAAATTCTTGTGGATAGTACTTTTCTATGAATTAATATTGTAGAATCTTTTTATAAACTAAAGGTAAAGTAAAATTTTTAGGCAGGATACAAAAATGTTAAACATTAGAAATGCACTGGTAAATTTGTGGGCATCACATTTCAGAATTCCTCTTTACCAAATGTGACCATGAAGAGAGGGAAACATGACTGTGCAGTGAGATTAGGCATTTGCTACATATATACTCAACAGAGGGCTTATGAAGACCACCTTCAAATTAAGAAGAAAGACACACTAATGAAAAAAGTGCAAAATAATCAGGAACTTCATGAAATGGAATATTAGAAAGATCAATAAGTATATGAAAAGGCTTTTTAGTTCATAGCAAACAGGAAAATACAAATTATAACACCCGCAAGGCACAGCAACATATCCTATGGAGTAGCTAAAAATAAATAGTTTGACAACACCCAGTGCTGTTGAGAATATGGGAAAAGGGAACTTCCAAAGACTGATGGTGGAGGATAAGTTAGCAGTCATCCTTAAAAAACAATTCAGCATTTTCTCACATTTGTATGATCCAGAATTTCCATGCCTGGGTATATACCAAACTAAAATAATTCATTTGATGTGCCACAAGCTGTATACTATATATCCATGATCAGTTTGCTTTTTATACTCTCAAACTAGACATGACCCAAAGGTCCATCACAGTGGATAGCAATGCTTATTGCACCCAGGACAGTGTTATTGTCGTAGGGAATGGAACAGCTAATGTTTGAGAGAGGTTGAGGTAAATAATTCCAGACGGTGCTGTTGATGTATTTTTTTCCTTGTCACTGATGAAGGCTAAAGGGGAGTTTTCTCATGTGATAAATCATTGAAATTTTGTATTTGTTTGGAGCACTTTGTGTATACAATGTTTCACAATAAAAAATTATTTAAAAGAGAAAAGAACAACTGATACATAACACCAGGCATAAATATTTCCACATGAAATTCCTTACCAGACCATAACTGAGAAATGCAAATATTAGAGAAATATTGGCAATGATGTAAAATATAATGCACAGATTTGCAAATATAATGTCTCGATAACATCCTTGCATTCCTTATTTTGTTTTTCCTGTCTCCAACAAAAAGAAAAAAAAAATTCCCACAACATACAATCCTTTCTCCCCCCCACTGTTTTTTCTGTTTCTCTAAATATTAGTGATGGAGAACGAAAGTTCTGAGTTGAAAATCAGGTATTTTAAGTCCTGAATGACAATAAAAATCTACTTGCCATCCAATCTTGGACACATTTCTGAACATCAGTAGGAATCAGTTTACTCTTCATTTTAAAAAAAACATTGTAAAATAATCTTAAAGACAATTTTACAGTTTTAAGAAACTGTTGTGCTTTTAATTAAATTATTTATTAATTTTAATTAAATATATGACCACAATTGCATGAAAAAGGAGAAGCCAATGTTTCATGGATATATTACTCATAAGTACATTTGTTTTAAAGCAAGTGCCAGAAATCAAAGACATGATGTGTGAGCATAATATTTTAAAGTGAATATTTCCCTCAAATTATCATTACATCATAAGATTGCATTGATTCAAATTGTTAATTTAGCATTCAGGAAAAGAGAATGAAAGTACTATGCAGCTGAATCAGACATAGGATGTGTTTGATTTGGGAAAACTAGACGGCTTATGTTAACTGTGTGAAAATATCCATTGAAGAGTTTCTGTAAAAGCAGCTGTTATATTTGAGGCACATAGAGTTTTTGCATCTTAAGCAACCTCTTCCTTTATAAAGTAAGTGAAATGCAACTACCCGTGACACCTTGATTGAAGGGTTTCGAAAGCTAATTAAAGAGGAGTCTCAAAGTATTTCTTAAACATGCCAAATATGACCTTCTGGCATAGGAGTTTTCCTAGGAGGGTTATTCACTGACTGCCTCCCTAAGTAAAGAAAATGTGTTGTCAATTCTCCAAGGAGGACTTGCTAATTAAAATACTGATTTCATGAGAGATACAGGCTCTGTGTTTCTGCTTACAGTAATATTCAGTGAGTCAGCTATACTTGGCAGTACTAAATTGTTAAATAAAAAAAAAAATTCTCCGGGAACCTATGATGAAACAAATAGAACTGTTCCATTAATTGAGACTTAATCTTTTTAGTCCTTTAATAAATCTGAAACAAGATCAAGGGTGCACGAATCAAATGAAGTGTGGAGATAAATAAGAAGGGAGGTGGAGTGGCTGGAACCTCATTGAAAGGCAATGTAAAATGGTGCAGACACCTAGTTAGTCGTGTGTCTTACTGGAGGACTCAGGTTTCTTGTAGAACTGTTAGACATCCCAAGTGCCATCCTTTCTGGTATGTTTATAACCAATTTATATAGTAACATAAAATAATGAAGTTCTGACATGTTCTACAGTATGGATGAACCTTGAAAACATTATGCTAAGTGCACAAAAGGCTGCATAGTGTATGATTTTATTTGTATGAATTGTCCAGAACAGGTAAATTTGTAAAGGCATAAAGCAAACTGGTCATTGCCAGAGGCTGAAGGGAGGGGAAAATTGGAGAGTGCCTGTTAATGGGTACAGGGTCTTCTTTTGGGGTGATGAAAATGTTCTGGATCTACATAGTAATGATGGTTGCACAGCATTGTGGAATGTGTTAAATGAATGACACTGAATTGTACTCTTTGACATAGTTAAAAGCAGTTGGGGGGTTTGGAATCTTTGATATCACTCAAAGGCAAACACTTGAGTAATTAATTTTTTATATTTCCAAACTTGCTTGAATGCATATGTAATATTAGATTTTTTAATACTTGGACACTGCATTTCTTAAAAAGAATTGTGTTCATATTTTTTAATAAACATACATTTTCTTCCATATTATTAATATGTGATCTATTGTTTTAAATTAGTTATTTTCCTTGTAGGTTCTTGATCTAATTTAGGGGGTTCTTTTTACATTTAAAGTATCAATTTCATATGCAGAATATTTTCTTTCCTAGAATTTTGAAATGCCTTTACACTGTATTCACTGATACATGGCTGATAATCAGTAAACGTTGCTGTTTACAACATTAATTCAGCATGCAGAGCACTATGTAGCTTCATGCCCCGGCCTGGACTTTCTCAACACTTTAATTTTGTTGACACTTCCAAATACTAAATATTTGATAATATTTTTGAAATTAACACAACCATCACACAATGTGATCACTTTTTCTTGGCACTTAGAGGCTTTTCATCTAGCCTTTATAGATCCAGTATTTCTTGTCTTAGGTGGTCACAGAGCAAAGGGTTTCCCTGTTCTATTGGAATTGTCACCCTTCTCCTGGTTAACATATGCTTCTCACTTATTACTGGACTCAAGTTTTACCCAAATTTCTATTTTTCTTTCTAAACTCAGGGAACAGGATAGGAAAGCTTTAAAATGAAAGACTGTCTAAAAATAATTCAGTTCATATCAGAAAAGAATAACAATATTATTGAGAATTTAGAAGAATTGCCACCAGAGATAATAGCTCACAATATATATAATATGAAGGTAATTCCAAACTATGGAAAAGAAAGCATAATGTATAAGAAATTAATATTTTAAATAAAAATGTCTTAGTTATATCAAGAAGCCAGTGAAATAAAAGAAAAATAATGAATGCAAATAATAGATCATATATTGGTTTGTGATCAGTCACTCTCTTCATTTGTACAGTATATAAATTGACCAGAATACATTACAGTTGTTCTTATAAGCAAATGCAACCATTTATTCTCAATGTGCTTTGTTAAGGGACCAGTCCTAAGTGCATAGTCAATACAAGTTGATTATTTCAGGAAAAAATATTACCTATTTAATACCTTTTGCCAAGTCCTGAGAAGTTGCCTTTAAATGTGGAACTTATTTAACAAAGAAGGAACTTAAAGTTAATGCAGAAAAGGAGACATACTTTTCCTACAGCTAGAGATGATTCAAATTATCATTGATTTCAAAGCTAATTATTGGGTTTCAGAATTTCAACTGCCTCTGGGCAATTACTCAGGCAATTATTATTGTGCTCATACATTTGTGTTTTGGTCAACTTTTTCCTTGGTATTTTAAATCATACCATTAATGGAAGGAAACGTATCCGGTCCCTCCCTCCCTCTCTCCCTTCCTTCTTTCCAGAATTAGCTCAACAAAGCAGCACAACAGGAGTACTTCAAACGAAATCCTGCCATCACTACCCTGAATACTCCCTTCTGGCCCTAATGTCGGGGACTGACTTTAAACTTACCTCCACTTCTTGGTCTAGCCAAGAATTCTACATCATCTCCTCTTTCTTACTGGAGTGTACTATTCTCTATCTCCCCTCCAGAACCATAATGATGTAAAAACAAATACACAAGAGAAGCAAGTTACCAAAAGTGGATACTTTGGAAAGTAATTATATTATCTAAATTGCATTCTGCCTTCATAAATTCCTGCACTCTCAGGGACCATTCACTTTTTTTTCTGTGTTCATTTTCTCCCTGCTGAGAAAATGGTTGCATTAATTCGTCTTTACAATATATTTCCTCCTTGCTTTATCATCTACACCACCAGCTTTTTTACCTTGGCATTAAACTTTTTCTCCAGTTCTTACTGAATAGTTTATTCCATAGCATTTATTGTTCTGATTTTCCTTTATGCAAATGTGTTATTTCTGGGTCTTTTAAAACTTTATCGCTTTAAATATTATTATTTTTAATTGACAAATATATGTTTATGGAGTACAACATGATGTTTTGATATATGTATGCATTGTGAAACTATTGAATCAAGCTAGTTAGCATACTCATCACCTCACATAGTTAGAATTTTTTTGTGGTGACACTATTTAAAATCTTCTCTCTTAGCAATTTTCAAGTATACAATACATTATTATTTCTATAGTCACCATGCTATACAGTAAGACTTCAGAACTTACCATCTTATCAACAGTAATTTTAACCTACATCTCCCCATCAACTCCATTCCTGCCCCAGGCCCTGGTAACCACCTTTCTACTCTCTGCTTTTACATGTTTGATTATTTTAGATTCCACATATAAACCAGTTAATAGAGCATTGTCTTTCTTTGCTTGGCTTACTTCACTCAGCATAATGTCCTAATGCCTTCCAGATTCATTCATGTTTGTTGGTATTTTAAATGTCCTTCGTTTGACTACCAGGGCAGCCTCAACAATTAGATATGTGGGCAATGAAGAAAAGCATTCAAGTTATTCTAGATTCTAGAATTGTATCTGTTTGGCACTTTGTGGAATTCATGTTTGTGTCCCTTTATTGTACATTAACAAGATGAAAAGCCTGCAAAACATAAAGAATACATGGCTATGCTGCTTGGATCTTAAATTGCTCTCTTTCCCCTTCATCTTTTCAGGCAAAATTTTCCTTCTCTTATGTCTCTGTTATGTACGTTTTGCCTTTTACCCTTTCACAGGAAGATGCTGCAACTATTTTAAGGCAGTTCTGCTTTTAGTGCCATTTTATAGCAATTTGCTCAAGATGGGTACATATGGCGATTAAGGATCTGGAAGTACTTTGACCTTAGCCAAGTCTTCTCAGAGTTACTGTTTCATGAGGACATTTCATTTTTTTTTTTGGAATGATACATTTGGAACAATTCATAAATCACAGGCTGCTTTAAGACTAGCTTTTCAGATAATAGCCTTCTTGAAATTGCATGAAAAATACAGTATATTCTTCTCTTGGGTCAAGTTCCTGCCTTGTGTTCAAGACTCATTTTGTGTTGCCTCTTGTTTGAGCCACTGAGGTTTTAAGGGAGGAATAAACTGGAAATTAGAGTATCCCAAATTACATTATTCTCTTTTGTTGTAGGGTGGAAAACTGTATAATTATCAATTATTGCAAAGTATTTACACAATTTGAATTTTCAAATTAGTAAAACGATGCTATAATAAAATCAAATATGTGATATTTTTAGATTATAGCAGAGCATATAGAGGAGAAGTAAAATAAAACATTTATTAAAATCTCACTCCTGTAGAGAATCTACCTTTTTCTAAGTTATCTGTTTGAGTGAAGGAAATATCTCCTTGCTTGCTTTCCCATGCTAAGGGAAAATAAAATAGGTGAGAGGAAATCACAAATAAACATTCACCTTTACCTACCCAACATGATTAGATTTGAAATGCAGAAAATGTTTTCATTAAGTACCAGGATTCCAATTGGATTTGAATTGTTATAAGGAAACTCATTATTAGTTTCTTTAGAATCTTAGTGGCATAGAAAGAATTATTACTTCAAATAGGATTTCTTTGCAACCTACATGCACTTTGCTATTATTTTGTCTTGAAAGAAAGGTCTATCAAGAAATGAACTTTAAAGGAAACAAAACTTCATTTTAACTAGAGTCCTACTATTAAATGTGTTCCTTGAAAATTCTGTGTGTATGAAGAGCAGGCAAAACATTAGATATATTCATATGTGAATTGAGTTTAACTTCCAGGATCAAATAGTTATAAACAATTTTTCACCTATGTTCATGTCGAGGAAAGTTTCTGAAATTAGTAAGATCAAAGGGACAAATCTTTGTTTAGAACTGTCTTGAACCTTATTAGAATGGATAAGTACTCCACCTGCTAAAAGTCAGAAAAGATCCTACCATTTTTGTGGTCACCACAATTGACTCCACAGATTTCCAAAATGTTAAATGATATTTGACTTTTTAGTATGAGCCATCTTGACCTTAAAGTTCCTTCCCCCAAATCTAAGCAGATGATATTTGTGTGTTCCTACTATGCCCAATGGCTATTTGGGTGTCTCCAAAGATGGTTGTTGAAAAGAGTTTGAAACAATTCTGAGGAAAAATGCACATGTTGATTGATTGTATGTGACATTTGATTCTTTAGTATAAGAAATCTTAATCCTAAGCTTTCCCCCTGAATTGAAGCTATAAAGTGGAAAGAGAAATGTAAATATCCATGAAAGCACAATGCTTTACAGGTCTTTTATGAACACAACACAGAAGATACGATTTGATATTATTTTACTTCAAACATAAATTTTATTGCCCACTGATATCAGAATTTCATCTTTTCCTTGATTAAAAACATTAAAAATATTGATTCCATCTCAGCAAGAATACTAACTGTTCTGAGCACTAAAAGAGCTACTTCAAAGCTAATTTAGAAATAACTGGCCCATGTGACTACTCTTTTTAAGAGTTGGCCTTATCATGAATAGTCACATTTTTTGTATCATGTGCAGTCTACAAAAGGTATTTGCTTATGCTGCAAGAATGATTCAGTTTTTAAAAAATGGCATTTACTCTAATTCTGAAGGCCTAGTAAAATTTTTCATAAAATATTATATAGAAACATGTGCTTACATTTTACAACTAGTACTTAGTCTATGGTGGTCACAATTCACTTAGCTGCCAACCTTCATGCATATTTTGGGCAATATATATTGAAGAGTAACCACCAGCTTACAAAAGATATTAAGATGATAAAGGATGAAAAATTCATGTCATTTTGCTAACTTCCTCATTTATTCTGCATATTTACATAATCTCTTGGTGATAGATTATAGTTAATCCTACTCATTCATCAGTATATAAATAAAAGTGTATTTCCAAGAATATAATTTTATATCTACTGCACAGTTCCTGTCATAAATTTCAAAAGAAAGTTTAATTAAAATTAACAGTTTTAAAACGGACATTCTAGTACCTTTGGCTGAAATAATAAAATAGTACATTTGGCTGAATTTTATTTTAGTAGAATTGACAGTATAATTATTTGATACAGAAATTCTTTTAATGGAATTTCTTTTAAGCCAATTAAAGAGAAAAGAATCTAGTTACAATAACGGTATCCATTACTCATCCATTAATTTAATGTGTCATTATGTGCCCCAAAGACTTCCTTAAATAGCTTTTATGGACCATAATAATATGATAACCTGCAAAGCCAAAGGAAAATTATCCTGTAACTTGTATTTAGGAGGAATACAAGAGACAATCTTTGGATACAGAATCTTCAGTCGCTGTTCTGTGGTCCAACTTTTTTGGATTATTGTCTTTTTGGAAGATGTATGCTCTACAAACAAAATCTGTCCCCTCTCTCTCTCTCTTTCCCTCCCTCTCTCTCTCTCTCTCTCTTTCTGTGTGTGTGTGTGTGTGTGTGTGTGTGTGTGTGTAAAGAGAGAGAAAGAGACAGAATATTTATACTTTCTCAAAATATTAATATGATTCATCCTTGTGGGTGCACACACTTTTTATTCAAAATTTATTATTTTTTACACTGACCATCACTTCCTTTTACAAGCAATGTGTTTTATATAATCGCCAATTGTCATAATTCCTCTTTCTTCCATGTTGCAATTCAATTGTCTGGAAATCTTCTGTGATTCTTATTCTAATGAGTGACCCTTATTTTGAAATAGGAAAAAACTTATTATCTGTAGTTTTTATAGAACCTTGACTTGTTCAATAAGTAATTATATACAATTTTTGCTAATAAAACATTATTGAATTTCAGCAGTAGTCCATAAAATACCTTTAAACACAAGTTTATTTAAATATATATATATATATATATACTTATGTATGTGTATATATATTTGTATATATTAATATGGTACAACTGTTTGGCCACTTACATTTCAAAAACATATTTGCTGTGTTTTCTAGCTAAGATCTACCTCAGCTTTTAATTTTTTTAAAAGAATCCATTTTTGAATTATTCTTAATGTTGTGGATATTATTTTCCAATAAGTAAAATTATTCCCGTTTACCCTGGTTATGGACTACTCTATGAATATAATTATTAAAACTATTTCAGTATAATTATTTAAAAAATACAGACCACAAAATTAATGTTACAATATTGATTTGTATTATAAATTTTAAGATAGTCTATTATTGTCAACATAAAAATACAATTTTGGAGGTTTGATATATTGCATTTCTAAATTTATAAATACAGCCCTACATAGAAACAGTATATTCACATAACGTTTAAATTTCATATGCCTAGTGAGTGAAAATATTAGTATATGGAGGGTCAAAAATCTAAAATTTGTGTGTGGCTGTGATATTGACTAGCTGTTCTCCCTTCACAAGCCATTTATTTAAAAAAATGTTTAATTGTCTGCAGGAATTATAAGGTTTGTTTTTCATATTTAAGGTTATGTGATGAGCATATATATTTGTGGTTTTCATATAAAGCATTGCCTGAAACCTATTTTCCTAATTTTACTTGGTGGTCTGCTATAAAAACTACCCATTCCACTTTTTGATTTTTTTTTATTTGAAATGATGCAGACTATATCATATCTAGCATAATTCAGGAGTTGATAATTTATATCAACTGGCTTAAATTGTTTTTTAACGTTAAGTTGTTTTGTGATGAACCTCAGAAGAGAGACATATAATTTATGAAGCATAGATTATGCGGTAGGTAAATTGCATGGGCTTTTTTGAAAGCAAATTTAATTGTACAATTTTATAGTGATATTGACAATGTCATTTAGACATCTCTTCAGTGGGAGTCATTTTTCTCAAAAAAGCTTCCTGAGCAGAACAACAACAATAATAACAAAAACAAAGCAGAACCACTCTCATAAGAAATATAATATTTGTTTTTATTCAGTTATTTGATGTTACAGGATAGAGTTGACATCTTCAATTTCCTTGCTGCCAATTTACCTCTGGCCGCTTCATTTCAAGCTCTGAACTCATCTATGTGAATTATCTACTATCTATTTCTTAAATCTTTTTAGTACCTGTGGCTTTTTTTTTTTTGAGTTGGCGTCTCACTCCGTCTCCCAGACTGGAGTGCAGTGGCCGCTCCCGGCCACCGCAGCCTCGACCTGCTGGACTCCGGCGATCCTTCCACCTCAGCCTTCCGAGTAGCCGGCATTACAGGCATGCACTACCATGCCCGGCTGATTTTGTTGTTTTATTGTAGAGATGAGGTCCCGCCAATTTGCCCAGGCGGGTCTCGAACCCGCGGGCTCAGGCAATCCACTCACCTCAGCCTCCCAAGGCGTGGGATTACAGGCTGAGCCACCGAGCCCGCCTGTGGTTTCTTTGAAACATGATGGTTAAAAGCAAAGCTTATCAAAAGTTAGAACACATTGGACACAAATCGTCATACTGACAGAATAGAAAGTTTCACGCCTTACAACTTTACCCTTAATGAAAAATGTTTGTGTTTCTCTGTTGTTAGCAGAATATACAAATCAGAAACTACATTCCTTAGAAGAGAAGAAAAGCATATTATTATAATTCTATATTCCCCACCAGATTTTTCCACTGCACCTGAGAAAGAAGTCTCATTAAGTTTCTCTCTGGAAATATCTATCTATCTATCTATCTATCTATCTATCTATCTATCCATCTATCTCTCATCTATCTCTCTATCATCTTTCAAAAAATTTGCCTTAGTTTATCACAAATGAGCTTACAAAAATTCTTTTCATTCTATCTGGCAAGTACCATAAAATTATAGATGCCAGTTCAGTGTAGATAAGAAATATCTGTATGCCAGCATGCTTCTAGAAAATTCGTTCAAGAGCAATCCACACATCCTTTTTATTGTGGAATATTCAATCAGCTTTACAAAAGGCTTGCTTCAAAACTAACGAGCCCCTTATTTCTACACTCAGGAATTATGAGTTTTATAAAAGCACAGGATATAATGGATGGAGAATACCTTAAAATGATCAGAGATAGCTTTCTGATTAAATGAATAAAGAAATATATTCCTGAGGAGTTTAAGTTGCTTGCACAACATTGAACATCAAGTATAAGTTCAGACTGTGATGTAAATACTATTGCCTGACCTTGAGTTCCTGAAGAATTTTATCCAGGTTTTGTACAATTTTATTCAGAATCTAACCTTCTGAAAAGGCAATTCAATTAAAACAACACTTTATAGTGTTCTATGAGTAATTTTTATTCACGAGAATCATTGGAATGAATTGAAAAGATTTAAACCCAGACTTCTGGTGCACAATGCAATATGACAGATTCATACAGGCCAAAAGATCACACAGTTTGGATAGGTCGATTTGGAGAAAGAACAAGGCAAATTCAGCTCATTAAAAAGAAAAAAAAACCCTCCTTTAAATGAAGGCTGAAGAGTGGGACTTCTGAAAGGAAAGCAGGGCTCTTAATAAAGACGGAGGAGTCCCAGTTGCAAGGATGGTTTAATCTAAGTCTAGAGATAGGAAAATGGGATCTTATAAGGTAATAGTGAATGATAAGTTTTTACCTTATGCCTGCAAAGAGTAATGGGGAAAGGGTGATCAAAGCTAGTAGAGAAAGATTGTTGGAAAGAAGTTTGTCTAGTCTCTTAACTAGTTAATTACAGTTGTTACCTTGATTACAGAATTTAGAATGTATGAAGGGAAGGGAAGAGAATACAGAGTGAGTTTATTTGGAGCACTGGGGAGTTTCTTCTCTATTCTAGATTCATAAGCCGTGATCACGTGTATATAGCTAAAGAAGCTGGTTAATCATCTTAATAATGAAAACAGAAAAGCCAAGAATGAGGTTAGAAATAAAAATAAAAGAATAATAATAATTATTATTGGCTTTTTAAGCAGATTGTCAGCAAATAAAGATTTAAAAAAAAGAATTTTGTCCTGTAAGTGCATCTAAACACAAATTTATCTTTTCCTTTAATGTAATGGAATTGTCATAATTAGAGTCAAATGTAAGGAGTTTCTTTTTGAAGCAATATTATTATCAAAGATCCAAGTTAAATGTTTCCTTTGTAAGTCAAACAAGAATGATTAACTGAACATGATGGTTAGGTGGTTAGGTTGTGGCAAATAATCATCAGTGTTTCATGTTTGTTTTTTTTTGTTGTTGTTGTTTTTTTCAGTTAGATTCTCACTCTGTCACCCAGACTGGAGTGCAGTGGCACTCTCCCAGCCACCACAGCCTCAACCTGCTGGGCTTCGGCGATCCTTCTACCTCAGCCCCAAGTAGCCAGAACTACAGGTGTGCGCTACCACGCCCGGCTAATTTTTTGATTTATTGTAGAGATGAGGTCTCGCCAAGTTCCCCGGGTGGGTCTGGAACCCACAGTCTCAGGCAATCCACTCGCCTTGGCCTCCCAAAGTGCTAGGATTACAGGCTGAGCCACCGAGCCTGGCCTGTTTCATGTATTGCTGGATATCATGACTACATAATTTATCTAATTTATACAATAAAAAGAACATCTTTATACTATATCTAATAGCTTGTATATCTTCTAGTTCATTATCTATGATTACTTCCTCTCATAAGTAACCAAATTCCTGAAATGCATGTGCTTGCATATGTGTATATGCACAATATACAAGGGAACCAAAAAAAAACCCCAGTATTTATTTAAAAATTGTGTACTTATTCTTACATTTTTAAACTTCAGTCACCTTCAAAGTACTGTAAGTTTGATGCAACACACGTATTAAGATGCTTTTCCACTTCTCAGAACATTTTTTGAAGTCATTAATTTTGATACTTTTTAGTGCTTCTGCCATTTTTTTGTTTCACCTATTCTACATTGGCAAAACATTTCCCTTTAAGGACTTTCTTCATCTGGGAAGACAAAAAACAGTTGTTCAAGGCGAGATTGGATGAATAGGGAGAGTGAAGACTTTTTAGGTCAAAAACTTGTTTGGGGGGGTCCCCCATCATATATTCACACTTATGTGTAAGTATCCATATGCACATATAGACATGCATATATAGGCCTTCGTGTGTATATGCATACATATGCATATGTACATGAATGAATAATCACATATATGCATATGTGTATGTGCACATATAAAAAGACGTGTGTGTACCCTGGTGTTTATTTTATACATATTTAAATTTATTAGAACATTTTATTCTATATTTATTAAGACCTTTTTATATATTGACATTGTTGCTCATGTGCATTCATGTCTGCAAGTAGGCAGGTAGTTTTGAGTAATTTTGAATTTATTTTCAGTAGTACATATTATCTCATTATGGACATAAAACATAGTCTATATGTCCATTATTTCAGTATGCATTGAGTTTCCTTTGGATTTTGTACCATCTGCAATGCTACTAAAATCATGTTTTTGTTACCTTTCTGGTACACACGACCAGAATTTTCTCATGAGTATATAACTGAATCATAATTCTGACAGCTGAAGTCATTGGAAGTGCAGAAGGTAATGGAATTAATTTTGTAAAGTACTAGACCAGGCTCGGTGCCTCAGCCTGTAATCCCAGCACTTTGGGAAGCCAAGGTGAGTGAATTGCCTGAGCCTGTTGGCTCGAGAACAGCCAGGGCAATTTGGTGAGAATTCATTTCGACAATAAATCAAAAATTAGCTGGACGTGGTAGCGCGTGGCTGTAGTTCCAGCTACTTGGAAGGCCAAAGGGGAAGGATCACTGAAGCCCAGGAGTTCGATGCTGGGGTGACCGTGAGTGTGCCACTGCACTGCAGTCTGGGTGACGGAATGAGACTCCAACTCTAAATAAATAAACAAACAAATAAACAAAATAAAGTACTGAAAAAAATTTATGTTTTCTAGAATCTACAAAGATGTCTGTAAAAAGTGAACGTGAAAGAATGATATCTTCATATGACAACATATAGAATTTGTCACTGGCACACATGTATAAGAAAATAAATACTAAAAAATGAAAAAACAGCAAGCTTAAAAAAAGCAAAAGTCTTAACATATGTACATATATCAATAAATATTAACACAAAATAATAATTCTAATACCTTTGGACTTCAAATTTTACAAAAGGGGACCCACAGAAAAACAGAATTATTTTCTGAAGGGTAGGTCCCTTGTAATACAGGCAACCCCCCTAGGCAAGTGTTCTAAAAACCCATTGGCTTCAGTGTACCAGCTAGAGTTGTTGTTTTGAGATGCTATGTGAATTTTTTTGGAGATTCTTTCAATGTGTTTGCCATTTAATGATTTATAAGTGCACCTGCCCACACTACATTGAGTTTTCAACAGTTTTTGACCAAAACCAGCATGAACTCCATGCCCCACCCTTCCTATTCACCCTATCTTGCCCTGTGTGACTTTCTTTTGTTTCCACAGATGAAAAAGGTCCTCAAAGGGAAACATTTTGCCGATCTCAAATAGATGAAACCAAAAATATAAGAAGCACTAAATGGCATCACAACTGGCAAGTTCAAAAACTGTTTTGAGAGTGGAAAAAGCTTCCTGATAGGTATATTGTATCAGATGGAGAGTACTTCGAAGATGACTGAGATTTAAACATGTAAGAATAAATACACAATTTTTTGTAAATAAATTCTTTTATTTTGGGGGGGGGTTTGTCCTGCCTCGTATTGAAGCTAAAAGTAAGAGAAAAGAGTAACACCAAAAAAGAAAAGTACATAAATAAGTTTAGAGATTCTAAGGTTTCAGCTTCTACCACTTTCTAAAATATTTTCTATTAGGGTTTTGTAAGTCTAAGATGTGCACTCTAATTTTTAGGCTAATTATAGAACCTGTAAACTCTATAAAAACTTAAAAGATGTAAAAGGAAAAAAGGGGGAGTAAAATAATATAAAACAGACAGGTCAAATAAAAAGAAAGTATACAATTATAGAGACAGAAAATTAAAACAAAAACAAATTAAATTTCATCAGCAAGTAAACTAAGAGTTCAAACGAAATATTAAGGCTGTCAACATGGGTTTAAAAAGAACAAGAACAACAAAACTGTCATTTTGCTGATTGGAAGAAATATGCTAAAAAATAAAGACAGAGAAAGTTTGAAAGTAAAAGTGTAGGGAACATATACCATTAAATTCATAATCATCAGCTGTTATAGGAAAGAAAATTATAGTAATTCTATATTCTATGCATTAAATTATATAGCTTTAAAACATAAACATAGTGAGTAATAAAAGAAAATGTAAAAATTACAAATGCACAGTCCAATTAGAGGAGGTACATAACATGCTTAGAAATGTGCAGGCACATAAGAAGCAAGTAACAAATTACCAGTAAGTTCATGGTGGGAACTAGGTTTCTTATCATTGTATACCTTATAAGGTGAGATGAAGTACCGGTATAGGGGCTGCTTAGAGACCACAAGAAGCTAGACCTACAAGTCAGGGAAATAAAAAGTAAAGGTCTTAGATTTAAGACAGAGAGAGAGAGAGAGAGAGAGAGAGAGAGAGAGAGAGACCGCAGATTAACAGATTACTTCTCCAGAGGTTGAACATGAGCAGTTCTGGAAGACATTTTGTAATACATATGGTCACCTGATAAGACATTTTTTCACAATTGAATATTTTTTCTTCCTCTCTCTTTCTCTCTCTCTTTCCTTCTCTCTCTCCCTCTCTCTCTCTCTTTCTCTCTTTCTCCCTCTTTCTCTCTCTCTTCCTCTCTCTCTCCTTCTCCCTCTTCCTCTCCCACTTTCTTTCTCTTTTTCTCTCCTTTCTTCCTCCCATTCAGAAACAAAAGACAAATCTTTACAGAGGCAACATTAGGAAACCATACTTTACAGTGTATTTGAATAATGAACACAGAAGTTTGAACAGATATATACCTTCTATGAGAAAATATATATATGCACATTTCTTTGATCAATTCTAATTTTATATGTTTCCATACAGGCTTGATTTGAATTTTAAAGACCACATCACTAGAACTTAATAGTTGCTGAAAATCAAGGATGAAAAATCATGCACATCATTAAAGGTGTAAGAATTTGATAGATCAGCAGGGATGCCTACTTTTATCCAGAATATTAGGATATATAAGGAAAGCTCTCACTTCCTAAGCAGCTTTCCTCTCCTGCACTGAGTTTTAGAAATGGGCAGACGCAGTTCACAATGTGAATATCCAGAATTCCTCAGGAGAATTTTCTCTCAGCTCTCCTTCCTCACCCTGGACTTTGATAACTAGTCTTTATTCTAAGGTTTGGAAAGCCTCTTGGGAATCTCTCTTTCCTGTCCCGTGCTGCCCGCAGCCTTTGCAGGGAGCTATTATTCATTTGGTGAAGATCCATTGTTCCTGCGAAAGATCTCCCAGCTAGGTAGTCTTCCCTGGCCTTAGAAAAACATCTTGTGGCTCCTCCTGTCCCTCCTCTACCCTTTAGTACACTACACATATGCACTGGGTGAAGGTCCATGGGGAAAAATTGGCAGGTCGTTATTAATTTTCTATGTGGCTGTGGGCTCTAAACATGGTAATCCATCACACCCATCCATGCAGTCATTCAAAATTTATTGCATGCAACCAGGTTCCCCTTAACCCTAACTGTATCTGTGTTTGACATCTTCCTTGGCTATTTTATGATCTGGATTCCCTTTGTCCTAAGGAAGGTTTATGTACAAACTTAGTTTGCTTGAGGTTTCTTTTTCTTTGCATCCTCTGTTCTTCAGTGAGTTTAGAAACCCTATCATTATATAACTGATCAACTTGGAAGAGTAAGATGCCGACATAATTTCCTAGCTTACTAGGAATCATAACTCCTGCAAAAGATTTTGAATACAAATATGTAATATAATTTTTATGTATGACATAATTGTATGGATGTGTATATATTATATAGGTGCATATTTGTGTGTGTATTTTTCACAACATTTGACGATGTAAGTTATGCCAAACATATGAAATTTGACTTAGTCAATGACCTTAAATTTTACTCCATACCTTTAAAATAAATAATGATTAAGTGAAAAAAAATAGTTTAAAAATTTCTCTAAATATAATTAATTCTAATCATCTCAATATACAGCCATTTACAGAGATCAGTGGGGAAAAGACTTTAATTAGCATGTTCCATGGACTGGGGTTTGGAGTGGATCTAGTTAATAGTAAGTGGTCACATTAATTTCACTCTAATTGTAACCTATGCTTATGGTGGCAATTAATCACAATAACTTTATTACATAATAACTTTTCATAAAGTTGAAATCCTCCTGTATGTAAAAGAATAAAACCACAATGTATTCTAGATGTAACCCCAACAGAGCAAAGCTGTTCCAGTATGAAAAAACCTCTTAAAAATAATGTGTTTTTAAGAGTGGACATGATTTTAGGAGGTCACTTTTATCTACTCTCTAGACTAAGAGGATTGCAGTGCTAGAAAGGGCCTTATAGATAGAATCAAACTAATAACTCAAAGTTTTCAACCTGGGCTGATCTCTTTTAAAATTAACTCTTTTATAGAAATGACATATAGACATCTGCTATAAATGCCTGACATGTCAGATCTTTATATTTTTTTGTTTTGTTTGTTTTGTTTTTTTGAGTTGGAGTCTCACTCTGTTGCCCAGACTGGAGTGCAGTGGCCGCTCCTGGCCACCGCAGCCTCGACCTGCTGGGCTCCGGCCATCCTTCCACCTCAGCCTTCCAGTAGCTGGAACTACAGGCGCGCGCTACCACACCGGGCTAATTTTTTTTATTTATTTATTGTAGAGATGAGGTCTCGCTGAGTTGCCCAGGCGGGTCTCGAACCCACGGGCTCAGGCAATCCACTCACCGATCTTTATATTATTACAATTATTTTGACATACAAAAAAAATGTGAAGGGCTTTGCCTATTGAAAGTTGTTTGATAACTTATATAATTTTAAACTGATTCAAGACTACTGAATGTCCATTCTAGTGGCTATCCCGAGTTTGAGTCAGCAAGGAATGTACATAACAGAGCAAAATAAATATTTTGCCCTAAATATCAAGCCCTAAGGGTTAATGAAATTGTGATAGACTTAGAGATAGAGATAAACCAATTGAATCTGAAGAAGACATTGAATTCTTCCATACGATAAAAAAAATTTAAATTATTGTAGTTATTTTCATTTTGCTCTTTCATCTTATCTTCTTGATAATGGCGTGAAGAGATCATGATTATGTCCTGTTGAATATGAGCATGTTGGAAATTGAAAGTGTTGCCACAGGGTTTAAAACCAATTCTATCTGATTTTTTACAAAAACTTGTTATATGTGTACTTATCAGAAAGCCCCTTTAAATAACATGGAAAATATATCCATGCCCAAAAGTACATATTTGTAGAGAAATAATATACAGATTTCCTCTAAAAAAATGCTTGGCCTTTCCCCAAATATTAATATTTAGTAGCCCCTGACATATTACAAGTTTTACTTTGTGTAAAAGGATCTAATACTGAATGAACTTAATTTTAAAACACTTTTTGCCTGAAAAGTATCAAAATGTAATGGGATTTTAAAGGTTTACTAGAAGGCAAGGTTTTAATATTTTTAAGAACTTTATAATCATATACCTGTTAAACCCAAATAAGTCCATTTTAGGCAATCTGATGTTAAGAAAATAGAAGTATTAATATCCTTTAAAAATTCACAGGTGAGCATTAACTCTGATAGACAGATGTATTAGCCTCTCTTTGTGGAATGGGACATGCTTTGGACCTTCAATCTATTCTTAAATTTTATAACGGTATTCCAATACAGTTTTGGAAGTCTGCATTGAACACAAGCCAAATCATCCAATTATCATTTCCTATGAAGTGTAACACTGCCTTTGCATGCACATGTACTGTTACCAAAGCCAAGTTCATCTTAAATAGACTCAGAAGGACTTTAGCGATCTACTTTCAGTGGTAATACCTACTGTTGGCTTCACAGTATTTTCCAGAGGTTATATATACATAAAGAACCTTTAAGCTTTAATACTTCAATATTTGCAAAAAAAAAAGTCAATTTTCTTAAAAAGAGATAGTCCTATTACTTCTCAAAAAATATGAAACCACTTTTTACTCTTATTTTTAGTATAGTGAACTCAAAACAATATTTTCTAAAATCCAACATTTTAGATTATTGATATCATCAAATGTGAAATTTTCATCTCCTATTATCACCTGCTCTGAATCACTGATATTTATGATAGAGAATAACAATTGTCTCTTGTAATATTTTATTCAAGAAAACAAAGCAAACCAAAACACACACACACACACACACACAAGCCATAAGAGATAAGATAGACAAGTGGGACCTCATTAAACTAACAAGCTTCTGCAAGGCTAAAGAAACCATCAAGAGAGTAGGGAGACAGCCTACAGACTGGGAAAAAGTATTTGTCAACTCCAGATCGGACAAGGGCTTAACATCCTGGATCTACAGGGAACTCCAACGTGCAGAAAAGAAAAAAACAAACAACCCCATTATAAAATGGGCAAATGATATGAACAGACACTTCTTCATGTGTCTGTTGGCTGCTCGGATGTCTTCCTTTGAGAAGTGTCTGTTCATATCCTTTGCCCATTTTATAATGGGGTTGTTTGTTTTTTTTTTTTTTTCTGCGCGTTTGAGTTCCCTGTAGATCCAAGATGTTAAGCCCTTGTCCGACCTGGAGTTGGGTCGCCCATTTCTTGAATGGATTTTCAATGAATGGAAAGTTACTGAGCCTAAAGCATATAGAATGTCATATCTGAAGTATCTGACCTCAGAGCAGACCATCTTTGAACACATCCTCTAACCAATACAATTATTTTCTATAATAACCACAAAATAATCAATCATCATCATAATTAATCAATCATCATCATAATTGTATTAGTCTTTCTTTGTTTTAAAACAAATAACTATTTTAAAAGAAATTAAAATATTAAAGGCACTATAAAGGTTCAATAAAATAGTTCATGTAAGAGGCGAAATTAGCAAACACAAATTCAATGCCTCATAGTTTCCATTCTGCTTTAGTGTTTTGAATTTTAAGTACAAATAAAAACTCTAAGTAGTCACACAGAATTACATAATTGAATAATTCAAGTTCTTTTCTTTATGTTTACAATGGCAGTGCTATTGTTGTTTATTTGGAATAAACTGTTTAAATTCAGGAATACATAGTGCTACAGGGATCAGAGACAGGAACTGTCCTACTGTGACTCCACCAGTCTGGAACTCTTAGGAATGTCCTCTTGGAACAAACACATGTAGCTGAGTACCTACATGTTAGAGGCTGACTGAATAATTGGGTGTGGCCCCAATTAACTGCTGTGTAGAATACAGTGTTTAATAAAGAATCAGTAACAAGAGTGTGTGCTAATTTGAAGATCACATATACACGGTTGACCCTTGTACAATATGGGTTTGAAACGCATAAGTCCACTTTTTCAATAAAAGCTATACAGAGTGTACCTGCCTCTCCTGCCTCCCCTTTTATCTCCTGCACCTCTTCCATCTCTGTGTCCTCCCCCCAGTTTACTTAATGTGAAGATGATGAGGATAAACCATTTTATGATGATTCACTTCCACTTAATGAATAGTAAATATATTCTCTCTTCCTTGTGACTTTCTTTTTTATTTTTTATTGCTTTTTAATTTTTAAATTTAAATT
>CAUYQG010106911.1:0-11985 GCA_963574415.1 Tarsius wallacei
GTCTTTCTTCTACCCTCTAGAAAAACCAGAAAAGAGACTGGGCTTGGTGACTTAGCCTGTAATCCCAGCACTTTGGGAGGCCAAGGTGAGTGGATTGCCTGAGCCCGTGGGTTCGAGACCCGCCCAGGCAACTTGGTGAGACCTCATCTCTACAATAAATCAAAAATTAGCCGGGTGTGGTAGTGCGTGCCTGTAGTTCCGGCTACTTGGAAGGCTGAGGTGGAAGGATCGCCGGAGCCCAGCAGGTTGAGGTTGCAGTGGCCGGGAGCGGCCACTGCACTCCAGTCTGAGCGACAGAGTGAGACTCCAACTCAAAAAAAAAAAAAACAAAAACAGAAAAGAGCCAAGTGCGGTGGCTCATGCCTGTCATTCCAGCACTTTGGGAGGCCGAGGCGAGAGGATTGCCTGAGCCCACAGGTTCGAGACCTGCCTAGGCAACTTGGTGAGACCTCGTCTCTACAATAAGTCAAAGAATTAGCCAGGCATGGTGGCATGCATGTGGTTCCAACTACTTGGAGGGCTGAGACAGAAGGATTGCCTGAGCCTAGCAGGTCAAGGCTGTGGTGGCTGTCGGACTCTGACTCAAAAAAAAAAAAAGAAAAGAAAAGAAAAGAAAAACCAGAAAAGAGATAGACATGTTCTATATCATGACCTAGGGGTGGTTACACAAGTGTAAATATCTGCTCATTGAATTGTTCATGTATTATTTGTACACTTTATTGTAGTTACGTTTTTTGGGTTTTTTTTGAGTTGGAGCTTCACTCTGGCACCCAGCCACTGCAGCCTCGACCTGCTGGGCTCAGATGATCCTTCCACCTCAGCCTTCCAAGTAGCTGAAATTACAAGCACACGCCACCATGCCCAGCTAATTTTTTTATTTATTGTAGAGATGAGGTCTCGCCAATTGCCCACGCTGGTCTTGAATCCATGAGCTCAGGCAATCCTCTCGCCTCAGCCTCCCAAAGTGCTGGGATTACAGGGTTGAGCCACCGCACCTGGCCTATTGTAGTTATGTTATAGCTCAATTACAGCAAATTCAGATTGTAACACTCCCTGTTTTTAGTAACAGATTCAAAATACCTGGGCAAGGTGACTCACATCTGTAATTCCAGCACTTTGGAAGGTGGAGGTCAGAGGATTACCTGAGCCCAGGGGTTTGAGACCAGCAACTTGGCAAGACCTCATCTCTACAATAAATTAAAAAAATAGCTGGGTGTGGTGGTGCATGCCTGTAGTTCCAGTTACTTGGGAGGCTGAGGTGGAAGGATCGCCTGAGCCCAGCAGGTTGAGAGTGTAGTAGCTGTGAGCATGCCACCGCACTCCAGTCTGGGCGACAGAGTGAGATTCCAACTCAAAAAACAAACAAAAAAATCCTCTCTCTCTGATCCCATCTCCTATCCTCCCCTGGCACTCAAGCCACAGTGACCATCTTGCTGTTCCTAAAACGTGTGTAACACTCATTCTTATCTCTGAAATTTTTTTTTTCAGCTTTCAAGCAAAGTTTATTTAGGAAGTAGGTGAGAGAGAGAGAGAGAGAGAGAGAGAGAGGAGAGATTCACCTCCCCAAGGTAGGGGAGGGGGCCAAAGCTAAGAAAACATGGTTGTCATTTCTTTGGGTATTTGCTCTGTGTTCACCTTCTCCACCAGAACATTCGTTCCATGAGTCTGTCTTGTCCACTGTCTAGTACCTGGCACGGAGAAGACACTCAATACATATTTGTTGAATAAATAAATTAGGTTGGTTGAAATAGAAGCCATAGAATGGGACGAGAGGCCGGGCACAGTGACTCAAGCCTGTAATCCCAGCACTTTGAGAGGTTGAGGTGAGGGGCTTGCCTGAACCCACGGGTTTGAAAACAGCCTGGGTAACTTGGCAAGACCTCATCTCTACAATAAAATCAAAAAATTGCCGGGCTTGGTGGCTCAGCCTGTAATCCCGCGCCTTGGGAGGCAGAGGTGAGTGGATTGCCTGAGCCCGTGGGTTCGAGACCTGCCTGGGCAACTTGGCAAGACCTCATCTCTACAATAATAAAAAATTAGCCGGGCGTGGTAGCACACACCTGTAGTTCCAGCTACTTGGAAGGCTGAGGTGGAAGGATCGCTGGAGCCCAGCAGGTCGAGGCTGTGGTGGCCAGGAGCGGCCACTGCACTCCAGCCTGGGCGACAGAGTGAGACTCCAACTCAAAAAAAAAAAAAAAATCAAAAAATTAGCCAAGTATGGTAGCAGGCGCCTGTAGTTCCAGCTACTTGGAAGGCTGAGGTGGAAGGGTTGCCTGAGCCCAGCAGGTTGACACTGAGTTGGCCGTGAGCGTGCCACTGCACTCCAGCCTGGGCAACGGAGTGAGAGACTCCAACTTAAAAATAAATAAATAGGATGGGATGAGACACAAGATGATAAGCGCTCTAGGAATTAAGCCAAAGAGATTCACTACTCTGTGGGATGGGGGCGGGGCGAAAGCATCTTGGCAGAGATGACCTAGGCCTTGAGGAGGGTATAATAGGGTTTGATGGCCAGAGTGGAAGAGGGAAGGCAGGGATGAGGCGCTGGGAGGCGCTTGGGCATTGGGCCTTGTTCAGCTGGATACGTCACTAGGGGAGCCAGAAGTGCAGAGGCTTGGGCCTAGTGTGATGGCCCATGCCTGTAATCACAGCACTTTGTGAAGTTGAGGTGGGAAGATTGCTTGAGGCCAGGAACTCAAGATCAGCTTGGACAAAAGAGTGAGACCTCGTCTCTACAGTAAATCAAAAAATTAGCCAGGTGTGGTGGTAGGCACCTGTAGTCTCAGCTACTTGGGAAGCTGAGGCGGGCAGATTGCCTGAGCCCAGGAGGTCGAGGCTGCAGTGGCTGTGATCGTTCCTCTGCACTCCAGCCTAGGTGACAGGGTGAGACTTGGACTAAAAAAAAAATAAAAAGGTGAAAATAATCTAGAGTGGGCCAGGCTCGGTGGCTCAGCCTGTAATCCCAGCACTTTTGGAGGCCAAGGCGAGTGGATTGCCTGAGCCTGCGGGTACGAGACCCACCTGGGCAACTTGGTGAGACCTTGTCTCTACAATAAATCAAAAATTAGCTGGGCGTGGTAGCACACGCCTGTAGTTCTGGCTACTTGGAAGGCTGAGGCGGAAGGATCGCTGGAGCCCAGCAGTTCGAGACTGCAGTGGCCTGGGAGTGTACCACTGCACTCCAGTCTGGGCGACAGAGTGAGACTCCAACTCAAAAAAAAAAAAAAATAATAATCTGGAGTGGTCAGAGGACCAGTGTGGTAAGGTGCACTCTAGATGGGGTGTACTCTATGCAGGAGTGGAAAATTTAGGCAGTTCCCTTTTTTTTGAATCGGAGTCTCACTCTGTCGCCCAGGCTGGAGTGCAGTGGCACGCTGATGGCCACCACAGCCTCGACCTGCTGTAGGCAGTACCTTTTTAATCCGCTAGGTGTCACCACTAAGATTTCTTTCTCAAGGCGCCTGGAACAGGAGAGGAGGCTGCAGGACAGAGAAGGGGGGTAGACTGCTTCTTGGGGAAACCTTGAAACGCTCTCAGAGGGTCTGTCCTCAGGCAAGTGTCACATTTGACCAGAAGAACTTTCTCCAATCTCTCCCTCTCTATTGGCTCTTTCCCATTTGGCATTTAAACCCTCTCAAGTCTTCTTTTTTTTTTTTTTGAGTCAGAGAGTCTCACTCTGTTGCCCAGGCTGGAGGACAGTGGCACTCTCCCGGCCACTGCAGCCTCGACCTGCTGGGCTCCGGCGATCCTTCCGCCTCAGCCTTCCCAGTAGCCGGAATTACAGGCACGCGCTACCATGTCTGGCTGATTTTTGATTTATTGTAGAGATGAGGTCTCGCCAAGTTGCCCAGGCAGGTCTCGAACCCGTGGGCTCAGGCAATCCACTCACCTCAGCCTCCCAAAGCGCGGGATTACAGCTGAGCCACCAAGCCCGACTAATTCTTTCTTTTTTTTTTGAGTCGGAGTCTCACTCTGTTGCCCAGACGGGAGTGCAGTACCTTGCTCATGGCCACCGCAGCCTCCACCTGCTGGGCTCAGGCTATCCTTCTGCCTCAGCCTTCCAAGTAGCTGGAACTACAGGCACGCACTACCACACCCGGCTAATTTTTGATTTATTGTAGAGATGAGGTCTCACCAAGTTGCCTGGGCAGGTCTCGAACCCACGGGCTCAGGCAATCCACTCACCTTGGCCTCCCAAAGTGCTGGGATTACAGGCTAAGTCACCAAGCCCAGCCTCTTTTCTGGTTTTTCTAGAGGGTAGAAGAAAGACCCCCCCGAAAAAACATTTTCTATCAACCCAGAAGACTCCTGCATGTCCCTTTCTGGTCAACACTTCCCCTACCCTACTCAGTAACCACTGTTTTTACTTCTATCCCCATTGATTAATTTTGCCTGTTCTTGAACTTCCTTTCTTTTTCTTTTTTTTTTTTTTTGAGCTGGAGTCTCACTCTGACATCCAGGCTGGAGTGCAGTGGCACGCTCACGGCCACCACAGCCTCAACCTGCTGGGCTCAGGTGATCCTTCCACCTCAACTTTCCAAGTAGCTGGAACCACAGGCATGCACCATCACGCCCAGCTAATTTTTCTTGATTTATTGTAGAGATGAAATTCTTGTCAAGTTGCCCAGGCTGGTCTCAAGTTCGAGGGCTCAGGCAATCCTCTCACCTTGGCCTCCCAAAGTGCTGGGATTATAGGTGTGAGCCACCGAGCCAGGCCCCAATTTCTTTATCATCAATAAAACTGCTACAATTATGGTGTACATGTCTTTGGTGGACATAACACTAATTTCTCTTTAGTGTCCACCTAGAAGTGGAAATGCTAGGTCATGGGTTAGGTGTACATTTAGCTTTAGTAGATAACTATACTGCCAAACAGTTTTTCAAAGTGATTGTATCACCTTACATTTCCACTAGTGATATATAAAAGTTCTGGTCTCTCCACATCCTCATCGATACTTGGTATTGCCAGTATTTTATTTTATTTTTATTTTATGAGTCGGAGCCTCACTCTGTCGCCCAGGTTGGAGTGCAGCGGCACATTCATGGCCACTGCAGCCTTGACCTGCTGGGCTCAGGTGATCCTTCTGCCTCAGCCTTCCAAATAGCTGGAAATACAGGCACGTACTACGGCACCCAGCTAATTTTTGGATTTATTGTAGAGATGAGGTCTTGCCAAGTTGCCCAGACTGATCTCGCACCCTGAGCTCAGACAATCCTCTCGCCTCTGCCTCCCAAAGTGCTGTGATTACAGGCATGAGCCACCATGCCCAGCATGCCAGTCTTTATTTTAGCCATACACGATCTGATTGGGGTTTTTGAAAGAGCACCTCAGCTGCAATGTGGAGTACTGGTGGTAGGGAGGGGTGGGCTGGAGAGAGAGTAAGCTGAGAGACCAGGTAGGAGGCTAGTGTGATCATCCAGGGAAGTCATAGAGAAGAGCGACAATGAGAATATGTTCTGGAATTGTAGCTGGTGGCACTGTCTGATGAGATTAATGGGGGATGGGCAAGTCTTAGATTTCTGTCCTGAAAACCTGGGTGAACAAGAGGACCCTTTTCTGAGGTACAGAAACTGAGGAAGAAACAGATGTGGGATTGGGGACAATGGAGGGCTCACGTGTGGCTATTTTAGCACATGCTGTCTCTAGCAACCTCGGCTATTATTAGAAACTAGCACTAAAGATACCTGCACACACAAGTTTATTGCAGCTCTATTCACAATAGCAAAAACATGGAACCTACCATGCTGCCCATTGAAACTGGACTGGATTTTTAAAATGTGGTACATATACACAATGGAGTATTCTGCAGCCATAAAGAAGGACACACATATGGACTTTGCAGCAACTTGGATGGATTTAGAGTCTATCATACTCAGTGATCTATGACAGAAACAAAGAACAGAGTACCATTATGTTCTCATTCATAAGTGGACCTTGAACAATTATCATAATACTATAAGAAAGGGATTGGCAGTAATGGGAAACTTCCAGTGGAGGGAGAGGTGGGATTGGCAGTAGTGGGAAACTGCCGGGGTTGGGGGGGCATACCTCATCAACAAGGGTACTTGCATAATGAACATTTGTTTTTTGTTTTTTTGTTTTTGAGTTGCAGTCTCACTCCGTCGCCCAGACTGGAGTGCAGCGGCCGCTCCCGGCCACCGCAGCCTCGACCTGCTGGGCTCCGGCGATCCTTCCGCCTCAGCCTTCCAAGTAGCTGGAACTACAGGCACACGCTACCATGCCTGGCTAATTTTTTTTATTTACTATAGAGATGAGGTCTCGCCAAGTAGCCCGAGTGGGTCTCGAACCCGTAGGCTCAGGCAATCCACTCGCCTCGGCCTCCCGAAGTGCTGGGATTACAGGCTGAACCACTGAGGCTGGCCCACAACTCTTCTCTTTTGCATTAATGTGTAACTTTCTTTTTTCAGTGATTGTAACCTGTTCCAAGCTGGAGAAAAGCCTGACAGTGAGTGGGAGATGAGAGTAGAAGTGTGCAGCGTGGTGACATAGCCAGGACGGAACCTGGATGGCCAGGCAGGCCACAGAGCTTTGAAGCATCTGAAAGACCAGTGGGCCTGACCATGGAGCCCCCTGAATACCTAGTGCAGCAGTTAGGACTTTGGCATGCAAGCCTCATAAATGTACCCTATCTAGCACACAGATGGCAGCTAATAAATGTCAAATACGTGTAATGGGAAGATGCGGATAGCTTTTGATCAGAAAGGTGATGTAATTGCAATTATGTATTAGGACCATTATTCAGGCCTCAGTGCAAGGTGGGTGAAGGAGGTCCCTAAAACATCTGAGAGAGAAAGCAAAGGAATCTGAACACAGGCAGGTGCAAGAGGCAGGTAGCAGGAAAAACATGGATGAGTGAAACCGTAGACATTCTCTATGAATCTGTACAAATATTGTGATCCTAAACTCCAAAACCAAGAGACCAGCACAAGCTTTGGGTTGTAAGGGCAGAAAATAAAATGGAACTGTTGGTTTTTAGTTTTTCTTTGAGGCTAACATTAGGAAGAGAAACTTACATTGCCATCCTAAGACAAATTTGCAAAGTGTTTTATTACATTTTTACATTTTTACTACTTCTAATATACAGAGTAAATATCTGTATGACCACATCCTGCCCCCAAATTCTCTTTTTCTTCTCCCTAAAGCTAGGGTTAGAAATGGCAGGTGACCCTGAAGCACTGAGGCTGGACTTCACAAGTGGTGGGTGTGAGAAGATACCAACTCTAACCCCGTGACATGTGGCTGGTGAGTATCCCCCATGTGGCTGCATGAACTTCTGTCATGTCCAGATCACCTGTGTTATAATTATTTATTTTCACAGCTCGCTCCTTTAGTGGATTGCAAATCCTTTGGGAGCAGAGCAGAAATCATGTGTTATCTTTGTATTCTAAGCACCGCATACAATCTCAGATAAAGCAAGTGCTCAATAAATGGTTATTTAATGAAGATATGAGGACTTCAACTGTAAGAAATAGTGTACATGTGTATATATACATATCAACATGCATATATACATACACATATATATGTGTGCGTGTATGGAAATATATATATATATATATACACATCTATAAATAAATAGGGATATGCATGGATATTTGTGAGTGTATATATTCATCTATTAGGTTGTACTTGCCCTCCAGTCTGTCCAGCCTGGCTGTACCTCAGTGCCTTATCCTCCTAACAGGTGGACCTTGTTCCATGCAAGTTTTTCGGAAAGAAATTTCCTACAAATCAGATTTTCTGAATCCAATTCTTTTTTTTTTTTTTTTTTGAGTGGGAGTCTCACTGTCACTCAGGATGGAATGCAGTGGCACGCTCATGGCCACCACAGCCTCAACCTGCTGGGCTCAGGTGATCCTTCCGCCTCAGCCTTCCAAGTAGTTGGAATCACAGGCACGTGCCACCGTGCCCAGCTAAGTTTTTGATTTATTGTAGAGACAAGATCTTGCCAAGGTCCCCAGGCTGGTCTCAAACCCCTTGACTCAGGCAATCCTCTCGCCTCCGCCTCCCAAAGTGCTGGGATTACAGGCTGAGCCACCAAACCTAGCCTAGATCTTTTAATATTCCAAAATGTGTCTTCTGGCAACTTCTAGTTCCTGATGGCTGAAGTCTTGGTTGGTTCCTCTTTATTTGTGCATGAGAAGCGTGGGACTTCATACAAACTTTGCATCTTAGCACCACATTTGTGAGTGATCTGAGCCTCTGGACTTCTGGTTCACCCTATGGAAGGGAGGAGAGAGAGAACGTGGACCTGAAAGAAGGGACTAGTGGATGCCTCCACCCCTCCGCTGGAGATCCTGCAACCGGCCAAGCGCTATTATTTTGCCCCGTCCTGCGTGTTGTCATTCAGCTAATGTTTAATTCCCCCCTCCCTCCAACTTTGAAAATCACTTACCCTCCAGTGTATAAAATAAGGATGCTGTGTGCTTTAGAAAGTGCACAAAAATGGAAAGGGAATTTACCTTACCCCCTCTGGGCATCTCAATGAGCATTTTTAAAGATGCTTAATGAAGCATGGGGCTTCTTTAGAGATGACTTACATTCAAGCTGCAAGTTTGGGACTTTTTTTTTTCCCTAGCCCCGAATGGGAGCGAGAGCGGCTCTCTTCTCTCTTACCCCCACCGGCAACTCCAAACAGTTCTCATCTACCACCCCTCTCCACCCAGGCAGCAAATAACCCGTGGCTCCCTCCCCCAGTGTGACCTGAGCAGTCAGCCTAGGCGAAATGTGCACAATAAACTTCTATCTGGACTGAATTGTTCTGTAAAGTGGCAATCACTTCCCAGACAGACAGGCCCTGGAGGACCGCCATTCTGTATCTTTTAATCACCGTTGCTATGGAGAAAGCCACTATTTCATTAGAGAGAGCGCCTTAACGCAATTAACACATAGTTCAGTTGTTCCCCATCCCTTTTGGGTCCAGGGCTGGAGGGGGTTACTGGTATTGCTTTCCCTGGGGGCCCGAAGGAGACAGCAGGCCAAACAGGGCACGGAGGATTCCCAGGAAGTAAACTCCAGCAGCACAGGACTCGGTTGTAGATGAAGACATGGCAAAAAGAGAACTGGCCTAAAATTAATGGAAAACTCAGATTGGGGTTAACTGCTTCAAAGCAAAGCAAAACAAAAGAAAGAAAGAAAAAGCTGCTGCGGTTTACTTTTTGAATTTGGAAATATATTGAAAATCTCTACACATCCTCTGGTGAAACTGATTTTTCTACTATTTCTTATTTTTAATTTGCAGCCTTATTTTTTTTTTTCCAGAATAGATGCAAACCCAGTAAGCAGCCCAGTCAAATGTATGTAGACACCACTGGCTCTGGTCCCCGTGCCTGTCCCTCTCCCAGGCTGCTGTTCTAAACCCGCTTTTGCAAGCTCATTTGCAAAACAGGGAAGATAAGCTTTTCTACTTAACTGGGCCATCGGAGAAAACCTTCCCCAGGGTGCCTGCCTGGCTAGGAAAAGGAAATGCTAGTGAAAATGGTGAGTTTTGATGGTTATGAAATGAGGATTTGAGAACCAGTTTTCTAAAGTTACTAAATTCTGAGCATTTCCCAAGAAAAGGGCTGAAGCTTGGTGTCTCCCCTCTCCCCTTTCTCTGGCTGTGCAGAGTAAAAGACTCAAGCAGCAATTTCACTCTCAATTAACAGTATTTAAAAGGAAAAGAAGGTATATTCATGCATCGTCATTTAAGAAATCCGGCTGCAGAGAGGAGGGCAGTGGAAAAGCTAGCCAACAAAACAAAGATGCAGCGTATACGTCTTGTATATAGATGTTTTGCATCGTCCCTAATTAGCTAATGTATTTCTTTCCGCTGGACTCTTGGAGGAATTCTCAAGCTTGTCCCCTGCCGCTCCTGGAGACCACAGAAAAGCAAATGACACCGAATTTTTCCTTCTTAATTAAAATGTTAAACAGGGTTAGGATGCCAAGCTTCATCAGAGATATTTGTTCCCCTGGTGAACTCTGAGCCCTGCTGGGGTTCAGTTCAATGGGAGTTATTTGAGTCAACACATGTTATTAAGTTTCCAAATGTAATCAGCCCAGATATTTTAATGGAAACTTTCTCCTTTCTTCTAATAAGCATGTGGTTTGCTTAAAAAAGCACTTGGGTTAGGTGCCCTGCGTTGCCCTTCCGTAACCAAATCACCATAGCAACAGGCAGCTGGTCTCTACAAAGCCAGGCGAGGGGCTGCCGGCAGGAGCCCAGCCCCCACCCCCAGGGTTTGGCCAGGCATAAATAGCCTCAATGGGATTAGAATGTTTAAGGGGCTAAAGGCTGTGGGAAAACTTTTGTCTGCCATATTTATCTCTTCTGCTGTTGTGTCTTAACATTTCCACTTGGGGAACAATGGGGTTAAAAGTAAGAGCAAATGTTTTGATGGGTTTATTTTGAATTATGAATTCATGGATCTGCATAATCGCCTGTCAGCACCAGCCTGCTCTGACTGTGCCCTCTGAGGGCCCCGGGATAGGTGGATGGAGGAGGCAGTGGGAATCCTCACCAGGGAATAGCTTCGGCATAGAGAATTAATTACATGGGGTTGAGGGGAGACGCTTTTCTCCCTGGGCAGACACTTGGTATCTTAGAGACAGGTTTCGGGCTCACAGCCCTGCTGCTGGGGTACATACAATGCAAGAGCAGGCCTTTTCCCCCCGACTGATTGGTTATTATGAAGGAAAGAAAGAACCGGGAGGCAGATATTTCTATCTCCTGTCCCGTAGTTCCACATATCTTGGTGGGATATTGTGTTCAAGGCTATGTAAAGTATTCTGTTCTTAAGGGGTTGAATTGGACCAGCCTCCTCCAAATTCCTATGTTCAAGTCCTTAGAGTGACTGGATTTGCAGGCAGGGCCTTTAAGGAGGTGACTATGTTAAAATGAAGTCATTAGGGTGCGCCCTGGTCCAATCGGACTGCCGTCCTTATAAGAAGAGGAAATTTGGACCCACACAAAGAGACACCACAGGGATGCAACTGCACACAGAAAAGACCGTGTGGGGGCAGAGCAACAGGGTGGTCATTTACTAGTCAAGGAGAGAGACTTTGAGAGAAACCAACCCTGCTGGTACCTTGACCTTAGACTTCCAGCCTCTAGAACTGTGAGAAAAGAAATTTCTGTTAAGACTCCTAGTCTGTGGCATTTTATTATGGTGGTCTTAGCATACGAATGCATCACCCCAAGAGTGTTTTCCAACTCTACTAGAGATGTTGACCACCACGTGTCAAAAGAAGTAAGCAGGGAGGCCCTGAAAAGGCAACCTAGGCCACATGCTGAATTTTCCCTCTCCCTTTCTCTCTTCTGAACCAAAGATGCTGTCATCAAAGCAAAGTTAGCACATCCCTGGTCTACATATGTCACCAAGGGAAATTCTCCCCCCCTCTGTCATGGAGGTTAGCAAAGGTTGAAGTGGAGAAAATGGGCATGCATGGTCCAATTTTAAGCAGACGTGATATTATTAAACTTGGACTTAAAAATGGATACATTTAAGGTTGATGATTCACTTTACAAAAAATGATTCTTCACTTTGCAAAAGTCTATGTGAAGGATGCATTAAATATAGACTCTATAGGTGCATTAGAATCACACCTGTAATCCCAGCACTTTGGGAGGCGGAGGCGAGAGGATTGCCTGAGTCAAGGGGTTTGAGACCAGCCTGGGGAACTTGGCAAGATCTTGTCTCTACAATAAATCAAAAATTTAGCTGGGCACGGTGACACGTGCCTGTGATTCCAACTACTTGGAAGGCTGAGGCAGAAGGATCACCTGAGCCCAGCAGGTTGAGGCTGTGGTGGCCATGAGCGTGCCACTGCATTCCATCCTGAGTGACAGTGAGACTCCCACTCAAAAAAAAAAAAAAAAAAAGAATTGGATTCAGAAAATCTGATTTGTAGGAAATTTCTTTCCGAAAAACTTGCATGGAACAAGGTCCACCTGTTAGGAGGATAAGGCACTGAGGTACAGC
>CAUYQG010106913.1:0-11138 GCA_963574415.1 Tarsius wallacei
GGCTGCCATAACAAAAGACAGCAAACTGGGTGTCTTACACAGAAAACGTTTATTCACTACCACGTCCGACTAATTTTTTATTTATTGTAGAGACAAGGTCTCACCAAGTTGCCAGGGCTAGTCTCAAACCTGTGGGCTCAGGCAACCCTCTTGTCTCGGCCTCTCAAAGTGCTGGGATTACAGGCTGAGCCACTGAGCTCGGCCCAAATGCCTTTGTTTAGTGAGCAGGATGTGGCAGCCTGTGGAGAGGCCATCAGAACCAGGCTGAGCGTGGGGCTCAGGTCAGGTCTGGCCAGCCTCATAGTCACCTTCCCTGTCACCTCTGGGACAGATGATGCTGGGCTGTGGAACTTGGCAGGAGCATGTGGCGGCGGGGGGGCGGGGGGTGGGGGGGACTGGCCAGGTGCTCAGTGGTCTACAGTAGCTCCTTCCCAGCTCTGCTCTCATCAGAATGGGCCCCACCTGCAGCCACTGAAGACCCTGGGCAGAGGGGCAGCTGCTGCCTTTCTCCTGGATAGCCCCATCATAGGTGTGAGCTTATGAGTCAGGGCTATGGGCCAGGGACCTCCCTGGAAGTCCCTCCTCTTACCTTCTGCTCAAAGCTGTCCGGGGTCAGGAAGAAGCTGTGCAGGGGTACAAAGTAGCCCTCCAGCAGCCCCATAAGCAGCACCAGGTACACCCCATCTGCAAACTGAAGAGAGCCAGGTGAAGGCACTGGCCCCTGAGCCTCCCAGACAAGCCCTACCCAGGAACCAGGGTTGGGGAGCCAGGTATAAGGGAGAGGAGAATCCTGGGTCTTCTGTTCCAGGGCAGGTGAGGCGTGTGTGCAATGAGCACTCAGGGCAGGTTTGTGGAGGCCGTGGGGCCAGGGAGGAATGGACTTTGGAATATCTAAGGGATCCAGGTGTGGAGAACGGCCTGAGCAAAGACAGAGAGGTCAGATACAAATCCAACATTCTAGAACCCTTTCAAAGGCGGCTAGGCCACCAAATATTTGTGTCAACAGCAGTTGCTAGGATTTGCAAAAGGCCAATGTTCTTGGAATCATCTTAGGAAACTTAAAAGAACTAGCCTGAATTGCTTGGAGTGTGGGCTTGGCTAAGAGTCTGCTCAGAGAGCTTTGCTGGGTGCCTGGCTGGCCGGCCTGTGGCTCGGCCTTCATTAAGGTCATAAGACCCTGAGTGGATGCTCGATCCCGAGGCAGTTCCTCCCTGCTTCCACCCATGGGCCTCCAACTCAGGTGGGTAGGGCCTGAACATAACTCATCCTGTGCCACCCTGGAGTGGACACAGGAGAGCAGACCCCAGTATCTGTCAAAATCAGGGCCGTCCCAGTGGGAGCTAGGCAACTGAACCTCATCCTGGTTGTGGCTGGAATGGGTTGGGAGTAGAAGAATCTGATTTGTGAGCTTAGGACAGACCATGGGTTGGGGTTTGGGTTGCTCACAACTCCGAGTGCCAACCAGTCTGTCCCCCACCCCCGATGGTTGGTTCTGCAGACTTGGTGGACTAGTGGGTAGACTCACAGACACTACAGTGCTCAGCAGTGACCCCCTTTTATAGCACTCTCTGCCCTTTTAAAACCGAGGTGAGAGTCCCACAGCCTGTCCTAGCCCACTTGAAGAAACGTCCCTTTTCCAGGACATTCCTTATTTCTCAAGAGTACAGGAGCCTCATTCCACAAAGTCCAGACACATTCAGGTAGAGCTCAGCTACAGACCAGGCAATTTCCTTTAAAAATAATGAGAGGTGCCCACTCACACCTCCTTCCACAATGTAGAAGTTGGCCAAGAATTTGAAAGGGTGTTGGGAAGGAGGATTTACTACATCATCTCAAAGTATCTCCTGGACAAGATAGTTAAGTAGAAAATGAACTTAACAAGATAGTTAAGTAGAAAAGGAGATTTGGTGGATACCACCCTAACCAAGTGATCCAAGTTATCACCAGTATTGGGGCTCAGGAATGAAAGTGCCTCTGACTATGATGCCCTGAGAAGAACACAGCATCACTTAGGGAGTGTCATTACTGAAAACACGTGACCTGAATCATGAGGGGAAAAAACTGAGGGACATTCTATAAACCACTGGCCTGCACTCTCCAAAAATGTCAGTGTCATGCTTCGGTCCAAGGAGTTCTATATTAAAAAGAGAATAAATGTGGTGTGTCAGCATTTTGGGACAACTGGCAAAATCTGAATATAGAATGTTTTTCTAATCATACGACATTGTCATTTCAGTAGGTTAAAAGCAGTCTAAATAGGGTACTGCATTGTATCAATGTTAAAACTGCCTGCTTTTGATAATCATTGTGGTTATCTAAGAGTTATGTACTTGTTCTTAAGAGATATGTGCTCGAGTATTTAGGGGTGGAGAGAGGAGGAAGAGAGAGAGAGAAAATGTGGCCAAATGTTAACAATTGGTGTATCTAGGTGAGGAGTCTAGGAGTATTCATTCTTGTGACTTTTCCAGATAAAATGTTGGCAAAAATCCAGAGAAGTTCCTTCCATCCAGTTTAGCCCTTCTGAGTCCTTGCCCTCATCATCCCCCTTCCCCTAGCCCAGAAAGCTCTGGGTCAGTGTAGAAAACTCCCAGTGAAGCAAGGTGGGGCACTTGGAACAGTGGTCGTTGGGCAAGGCTCTGTGCCCACCTGTGCCAGAGGCTGTCACCCACCTGGGTTTCCAGTTCTGTGACCTCCAGGTTCAGCTTATTCAGGTGCTTGTTCACGAAAGTGATGAGTGTCTGAAAGAGAAGGACAGTGGGTACTGAGACGGAGCCCCTTGTCAGGGCTACACCCTGCAGCTGCCAGTGACACCCCTGGAGGATGAGCATCGGGGCAGAAGCACAGGACTGGGCCCAGTCAAGAACACTGGGCCCAGGAGGTCTCCCAGCAGAGGCCCTCAAGTGCACAGGGAGGGCCACAGGCTCCAGGCCTTGCCGTCCCGGACGGTTCAGGACTGTGAAAGGAACAAACAGGGAAGTCCTGAGAGGCAGTATAAGAGGTGGAGTGTCTGAGCCCAGAGTTGGGAAACTAGGAAGGGGGTCTGAGACAAAATGACCCCACCAGAACCCTCCTTCCAGTCCCTTCTTCAGTGCAGATGCCTGTGTCAGGGAGATAGAGGGGATTCTGTGTGAGGAGCAGGGAAGGCTCGGGTCAGTGTGGGTGGAAAGACAGGCTGCTCATTTCGATGGAGAGGAAAGGGGCTGAATGAGGCATCCAGTGGGGAACATTCAGGTAAACGGACAGCATGGGGGAAGTCCTGTGTTTGCAGTGCTTAGGTGATGCCAGCAGTTTCAGGAGATAGCTTGCAGGCTGCAGGGAAGGCTTTTTTCCCAATGTTCTGCCATATCTTGCCTGCCTGTCTGCCTCCCTAACCCTCCTTCCCCCCACCCCAGGTACCCCATCCTCACCTTTTTCACCACGTTGAGTTTGTCTGGGGCATGGTCAAACAAGGTGTCAAAGGCATCACGCTCTGGAAAAGAGGAAAACATGACATGAAGCATAAGAGCGGATTCCTGGTGAGGAGGTCCACCCTGCAACCCAGAGCCAAGAGTCTTTAAGAGCCGCGTGTTCAGCTCCCATTGGGAAAACTCTGGGGTGTAGATTGTGCTGGGAATTCTGGAATCTGGGATCGGGGCTGAGGCTTGGGGTTGATTCTTATCCTAGGGGTCTTTGTATCTGTGTGTGTCCAACCATGCATGTGTACACGTGTCAACATTTTATTGGGCCAGGGTGGAGGTGGGGTGGCTCGGTTAGGCAGTTTGACCTAACATTAGTCATTTCTCTTCACTGCGTTCCATGACATCCTGATGTAGTCTTGTTTTCAGGTGGTTTTGAAACTTTTTAGAGGTAGAATGCCATCCAAATAGCAAATCATTTCACCCCCTAATTTTCTAAAACAAGACACCCGTGACAAACATCCTGCAAGAAGGCACAGATGGGAGGTGTGGGAGCCAGGGAGCTCCAGGATAGAAGATGAGCTCTGCCTCTTGAGTGATCTAGGCCACTTCAGCTCTTTGTGCCTGGGTTTCTTCTTCTATAAAGTGCCATCTTAGAAACGAACCTCCCCAGGTTTGTCATGAGGGTAGAAGGTGAGCACGTATGTGTATGTTCTCTGTGAGCTCTGATGTGCAGAGTTTTAGCCTGACCGAAATATTTACAAATATAACCCATAGTAAATATCAGGATCACAGAAAATAGCAAAGTTAGGCTCGCTGCCAGGACTTTCCTTCATGTTCTCAGAAGGAAGAGGCAGCTCTGTGGAGGGGATGTGAGGCAGGCAAGAAGACTCCAAGATGGCCCTGCTGGGAGAGTTTGTGGCCCTGAGCTCTGCTTTCTCCTACTCTTGTACAGATGGGTAAATGTGAGACTACCCAAAAGGCGATGGGGATCTCTAACAGACATGGACTTTGTACCCAAAGTGCTGAGAAATGGGAGAGGTAAGAGCTGTGACGAGGGAAGAGAGGGAAGACAGCTCCAGAAGGGCTGGGCAGAGTGGGAAGAAGGGACAGTCCCCATGTTCATACACCTCTTTCTTTACTTCCACAACATGCTTAGAGCAAAGCTGCCCTGCAAGTGTCCAGGACCATCTAGAAGCCTGTGGAAGGTCAATGGCCCAGTTAATTTCAAGACAACTGCAGATGTAGTTAGTTTTCTTCTTCCCGCCAGCAAGCTGTCCCTCCCTACCAACTGGCTGCGTTAGACTGATGCAGACACACATCCAGGCAGCAAGCTGAGAGCCTCTCCTTCCCAGATGCTGTAGAATTAAGCAGAGCCCCACTGCAGAGCCCAGAGCCAGAGGACAATCTTAAGGCGACTCACCATGCCTCCCGGAAAAAGCCCTGGAAGAAAAGAAGAAAACAATGTGACTCTTGTCTCCTTACCAGAGGCCAGTCCTCTGAGAGGACCCTCCATTGCTGCTGGAAGCCCACCCCCGCCCTGCTGCCAGCCTGTCCTTGGTTGAGGACTCAAAAAGCAGCCTTCCGTTGGTATTTTCTTCTGTGCTGTCTCCAATTAGTGCGACGTGACCACATTACCGCCTATTTTTTCCCTCTGCTACATGGATATACTGGTGTTAGTACAAAGCCTGGCATAGAAATGCTTTAAAGACTATTTTTGGTCTCAAATAACATCGTATTATTGCTTGTAGTTAAGGGTCTCCTGAATCAGGGAGCTTCTCCTAGGCCATGGTCCTCTCTGGTCTGACTTCTAGCATGGGTGGGGGGAGGGGTGCCAGGACATTGAGGAATTCTCCTTTCCCAACAGGCCTGACCCCTCCCACCCATCACAGAACCAAGGCCAAGGTGTGCCCTGTAGATCGGTTAATGCTTTGGCTAACAAGACTGGCTCCTGGTGTGACATGGAGGCTGCTTGTTGGGGTTCTTATTGGCTATACATTGGGCATGTTGGGAAAGGCCACTCTACATCTCTGCCTCCTACCCTTGGCCTGAATGCCCACACCCCTAGGCATGTGCACAGTGTGGTCCAGACAGGCAGTGCCCTGGACTCCTGTCAGCCATGACTGGGGAGAGCAACGGAGCTTCCTAGGGACTGGACCAGGCTTGGGAGGTATGGATCAAATGGGATGGAGAAAAGCCAGGAATGGCAGCTCTAAAGGGCAGTGGAAGGAAGGCACAGCTGTGACCACACTGATTCCTCACTACCTCTCTGGGTGAGGAAAATGCTCCCCACTTCAGAGATGCTGAAACTGAGGCCAGAGAGGTGAAGGGACTTACCTGGTATGTGAGTGGCAGAACCTGGCATTGAATTCAAGTTGGACTGGCTTGGCAGTCCCTGCTTTTCCACTATGCTGCTGTCGTTCAAGGGGCACACAGAAAAAAGTTGGGCAGAGGTAGGGAATGCTGAAAAGTAACTGCCTGGCTTGATGTGGGACCAGGGCTTAGGCCTGCTTGTGATCGCAAACCCACCCCACACAAATCTGTTCTTTCTGCTCAAGGACAAAACCCCTGTTTCCCATGGCAAAACTTTCATAGGTTCTGATATCCCATTTTCCCAAAATAAATGGAAAAAAAACACCCCAAATCAAAAGATAACTCCAAAGTACAGAGGGGCTTTCTGGGTCATGGCACGTGACCAAATAAATCAGATTCAGAGAAGGGAAAAAAAACTCGTCCTTTGAAGGTTAACAATGTAAATTCAACCCTGTGTTTATGGCATGACGATTTCATGCTGGTTGGCTTTTTTGGGGCACGCTTTTTCCTGGAGTGCCACAAAATTAGAATTTTTCAATCACTGCTAATTCCCTCTCCCCACTTCCCCACCCAAGTTTGTACCTTAAGCATTGAGAGGCATGTTTTGAATGCATGGAAAAGGCTAAACTATAATCATTGGCTGAAGTCTAATCCCTCCTGCAATCCCAATAAATGAAAACTAAATATCAGCAAATGGATGAATTTCGGAGAAACATCTGTGTTCCATTACAGAATCGCTGGCAACAATGGTGTTGACATACTCTGTGTTACCAGTTATTTCCTCTTGGATTTGCCGAGACTGGAGGATTCCTTCTCGTTTCTGAAATGGGGGTGGGGAGAGGGGTAGGAAGGAGAAGAGAAAAAATATGCTTTAGAAAAATACAGAGACACTGATGAACATTCCTGATTTGGGGAAAGTTACGGGTGTTTAAGAAATGCATCCCAGACGAGATGATGCTGGAGGTAAAAAGAGGCTCTGATTTTCTGGGACTGGACTGTACCATGAAGACGTGAGTGCAATTAGTGTTTAGTCCAAACAAGTAGGCTGTTCCTTGGATGGTGAATCTTTTCTTTCTTTATTGGAAGACATTCTGCTGGAAGCAAATGGTTTGCCTCCTGGAGTAATCCACAATAAACCAAATGGAAGTGAAGGCCAGGGTGTGTCTGCCCTCCAGCTGGGACCAAAGAGGGAAGCTGAGAAACACATTGAACTTGGGGGGGCTGGGTGGAGGAACAGGGGCCAACTTGGAGAATTCAGAGGGTTTTTTTTTAAACTGATAAATATGCGAGCTTTTAAATAAGCAGTACAGTCCTCAAGGTAACTCTCTGAGAAAAAGTTAAGTCTTTTAAAAACTCACCCAACCAACAACTGTCCTTCTGTCTATCCATCATCTGTCTACTCCTCTACCATGAATTCATCCTCTTTCCTCTTTATTTCATTCATTAGTGCCTTCTATGTATAAGGCCTTGTGCTGGAGTTAAATAAATACTATGGAGCTTATGACATGGTTTCTGACCTTGAGGAACTTAAGAGTTAAATGGGAGAGATGAAGCAGGCACCTGACAATGGTTGCCCCCAAAACAGTGCTGGGTTATGCCTGCTATATGGCTTAATAATTAGAGGATACCCTTTTATCTCAAAAGTGATGAGGATAAGCTGTGTGGTCACCCTATATAGAAAGGGAGTGCTAAACACAGGTCAAGAGCAAGCACTTTTAGCTAGAATGGTCAGGGAAACTTTCCAAAGGCAGGGAGATGGAGTGCTGGAGCTGAAACTTCAAAGACAGAGAGGAGTTGCCTAGACACCAGGAAGAGGTTATTCCGGTGGGAGGAATGGGCCAGCTGAAAGGCAGAGTCAGGATAGCATATGTGTTCGGGAAGCAGAGTAGAGGGAGGCTGGCTGCCACTAGCCAGTGGGCTGCTTTGGTGCCAGTTTGGAGAGTTCATGGGAGCTGATGATGGAGGACCAGGGCTCAAGGAGACCTTCTGATGGGCATGAGGAGGGAAATTCAGTCTATCAGGTCCCACAGAGCCAGCGCCAGACACTAACAGGACAGTCTGAACATGACAAGCGGTTGGCAGAGTGAATTCATCTTCCCCAAGGCTGAGATGAGCGTGAAGGAGCCTCTGGCATTGGCAGCTCACCTGAGACCTGCCTTCTTGAGCCTCCTGCCCAGACTTCCAGAAATGTTCCTTCACATTCCCAATAGCCACAGAAACTAGCCTCCTTGAAAAGTACTTTCGCAGAAGGAAAGGCAGAGTAGGATAAAAGTCTATCTGAATTACAAAAAGAAGAATGGACTTATCAAAGCAAAAAATAAGGTGAAGGGGAAAAAAAAGCTACCATTTAAGGGGATCAGGTGAAGATAAAGCAGGACTTTTTTTAATTCAGTTTCGACATATGTAACGTTTTCACACGGGGCTAATGGAATCTGTGTCCCTGTGTGGTGAGGCCATTCACAGACATAAAACCTCATCCCTAACTCCATGCAGAATTAAATGCTTTTATAAAGAATGGAAAAGAAATCTAGGTTAAATATTCCCTGGCACAGCATCCTGATTCACCTCCACCCATTACTTGCTCCCTAAAGAGCTCTCTGTAGTGCAGTCGATGACTCACCACCAGTTCCGAGTCTTGCTTCTGTGCCTGTTCAACTTGATAAAGCAAAACACCCCATAAAAGCTGACATGCGTTGATTTCACTTTATGTAACGTGTCCTTTTTTTCTCCCTCATGCTAACAAAACTGCCTACAGGAGAAATTAAACCAACAACAGCCTCCTGATGGCCTATAATTGAGCTCAAAATAAGGCATGAGACACAGGCGTGCAGTGACCACTGTTTCAAAATAGAAGCCCCTCTCTCCTGCTCAAATCTTCAATCGTAGTGATTGGTTTTTTGTCTATAGTACTTCCAACAGGGATATGTTATTATTTTTATTAGGGAACTGTTTATTCAAACTGATAAGAAAAATCCTAAGATGCTCAATACATTAATGCATAAAACACTGGAGTGGACTCCCACAAAAGATACAAATGGGCAATTTAAATAAAAGTAAATATCTCCACTAGCAATAAAAGAGCTGTCAGCGAATAGATTGACAGTAGGTTTACTTATGAAAGCAATTTTTAAAAATTTCAATGTTAGTAATATGTGGTCACTAAAGTACTGATTTTGAACTGCTCCAGGAACTATAATTTTTAAAAAATAGACTTTATTTTCTAGAGCAGTTTTAGGTTCACAGCAAAACCGAAAGTACAGAGATTTCCTATATATTCCCTGCCTCTCAAGCACAGCCTCCCAAACTATCAACATCCTGCACCAGAATGGTACTAGTTTAACGGCTGGTGAACCTGTAACTGATAGTAACACATTGCTCTCACCCCAAGTCCACAGTTGACATTCAGGCTCACTCTTGGTGATGTACATCCCATGGGTTTTGACAAATGTGTAATTACATGTGTCTAAAAACCCTCTGTGCTCCACCTATTCATCCTCCCTCCCCCGCCCAGTTGCAGTTTCTAAAAAGTGACCGGTGAAAATAACACAATAGAGGGGGGCCAAATTCACTAGGAAGATGCTTGTGCCAGGTGCTCTGGGTGGCCACATATCCGCAGCATTTATAAATGCTTCACCCGGTTGACCCAGGTGAAGAGCTCAGTAAATAGGACAATTAGGACCTTACAGCCAGTGGTACTTAGTGTTGGAACCACACACATTCATATTGTCTGTGGGCTTCTGACAGCCCACTCTACAGCGTATTTAGAATCTTATCTCCTGGCAGGCAAGGCCAAGGTGTCATATTCCAATTATATCCTTTCGATGCTTAGCAGAATTAAAAACCCAGAAGGTGTGAAAGACATAATTTTCCATGAGGGCACGATTGATTAGGAGCACCATGTCCTGCTCTGCTCCTGTTAACACCTGATCCCTGAAAGCTCAGCTCTAAGTACTTTTGTCTTGGAAACCAGCCTGGCTTGATCAAGCAAAGTTACCAGCCCTCAAGGTTCTTCCTCACCAAGGACAGCAGAGCTGCCATATCAGTCTATTCCAGAACGCTGGATCACTCTGGGTAGCCAGGGAGCTGCCTGTATGGAAAGTCCTCCCTTCCTGCATGTTTATTTGGAAAAGAACAGAAACAAGCAAACAAAATGATGACCTTTTGCTAAATGGGTATAAAGTTGGAAAATAAAATTGAATTTGAGTATTTAATGGGGTTAGGAGAAGAGTGAGATAGTCACGGGGAGAGAGCACACCCTCATTGTGGAAATTACACAGCCATATGTGAGTGGAAATTCCATCCAACAATCTGGAAAAGATGACTTGAGAGCCCAGCTGTGCTCCTGTGGGTTGGTGAAAAGTGGCAGTGCCTTCAATATGGACAAGAACAGTTGGGGTCTCTCTCAAACATACACACACACACACACACACACACACTGCCTCACACGTACAGATACGTCTTCTCCCATACATGTGTATCACTTAAGCAAAAAATTATGATTCTCCATGACTTGTAGGGTACCTACACACTCTTGTACACAAATGCATACACACACACACCCCCCTACCTTTCCTCCTGACCCACTACACAAGCCCTCAATTACATGCAATGCAGACAATCTCCTAAGACAAACACATAAGCTACAGGCATACACAGGGCCATCCGTGCACAAGCACATGCTTTTCCATCCTTTACACACTTACCAGGGAGAACTAACATGCATCAGAAGGCTCACTCATGCCTCCCAACATACAGTATACCTGGGCTCATCAGCACTCATTCAGCCACATCCTCCTAACCATCTCCCCCATGTGCCTTAGCTCTCACAGGAACTTGGCCTCCACAACTCTTTAAAGGCACAGATGTTTGTAGTGGTATCTGTCTTACCTGGACCACAACAACTTGGATGGAAACGTGGTCTGGGAGTCGGATTGGTGCCCGGAAATACTGAGACAGAGCAACCAGTAGATGCAAGATAGCCACCAGGCTCTTGGCATGAACAGCTGAAACGAAAGAGGATTTAAAAAGTTAGAGCATCTTCTTCCAGGTTCTAAGTCATGTAAGTAGATATTCAAAATGCAGCAGTACCCCACCTTATGTCCCTCTATTCACCCATCAGGGTAAGGGCTCACCTAGGGTCAGTACAAGCCTCACCCTGGGTCCCCTCAATTCTTTGCTGGGTCCCATGGAGGTCCTTCTTGGGTCATATTATTGCTGGATTTCTTTTTTTTAATTTTAAAGATGTGGGGTACAATTCAGGATTAGGTATACAGTGGTCATTGAATAGGTAAAGTTTGTGCATCCCTTTGGTCCCCATTTTGCCTGGTTTGAGATCAGGTACCCTTATTGATGTTATGTGCCCCCCATCCTTCCCCTGGCAGTGTCCTGCTACTGCCAATCCCTTTCTTATAGTATTATGGTAAATGTTCA
>CAUYQG010106916.1:0-10272 GCA_963574415.1 Tarsius wallacei
ACGCCCGGCTAATTTTTTGAGTTATTGTAGAGATGAGGTCTTGCTTGCCCAGGCGGGTCTCGAACCCGCGGGCTCAGGCAATCCACTCACCTCAGCCTTCCAAAGGCGCGGGATTACAGGCTGAGCCACCGAGCCCGGCTAGAATTTATTTATTAAAGACTGTGTATTTATTCTTGCATGTTTAAACTTCAGTCACCTTCAAAGTACTCTCCATTGGATGCAACACACCAATCGAGACATTTTTTCCACTGCTCAAGATAATTTTTGAACTTGTCAATTTTCATGACTTTTAGTGCTTCTGCCGTTTTTTGTTTCACTTCTTCCACATTGGCAAAACGTTTCTCTTTGAGAACTTTTTTCATTCAGGGAAACAAAAAAAGAGTCACTCGGGGTGAGATTGGGTGAATAGGGAGGGTAGGGCACAGGGGTCATGCTGGTTTTGGTCAAAAACTGCTGAACACTCAGTGCGTGTGAGCAGGTGCGTTGTCATGGTGGAAGAGCCTCAGGACGTTTCTTCTGCAACGCAGTCTTGCACAACAATGCTAGCTGGTCCACTGATGCCAGTGGGTTCCTGGAACACTTACCTAGTGTGGGAAGCCTATATTACAAGGAGCCCACCCACCAAAAGACAATTACAGGTTTTTTTGGGTCTCCCTTTGTGTAGCCCTTTACTGAATAATTGACTTTCCTTTTCTTTTTTCTGAGACTGTCACGACTTTCTCAGCTGTCCTATCATTTTGACCACACTCCCTGAAACTTTGGTCCATGCCGCATCCTACACTCAGCCAGAGTTGAAAGATGAATTATTAGGCTGTTTATCCCTAGTCACTAAAGGTTCATGGGAGGAACATTCTAGAAATTTAAAAGCATAGAACTAGGGAAATGCTCTTTTTTGGGGACTTTGTGATTAATTGCCTTGGTGTTCTCTAAGCGTGAGGGTAACAACTCCTGCCTGGGAGGGTGTGAGCTGTGCTTCCTGGGGCACAGTGGGCTAAACCCACGCTAAAGCCCCCACAACAGCGAGGAACTCCAGCACCAGGGAGAGATGTCAGTACTGCATACTCCCACTTAGAAACTCAGACATTGATCAGCAGGGACATGTGGAAAAATAAAAAGATAATTTGGCAGTGTGCTCATCTGTGGGGTATGGTACACAGAGCAGTATGAAGACTCATTCCCTTCCTCGTCTGTGCAGACCATTCCGTGGTTTTCCTTATGAGACTTATCTCCCTGACCTCTCGCTTAGCACTACGCTACCTTGAAAGTCATATTAGTTGCTCTTTTTTTTTTGAGACAAGGTCTCACTCTGTCACCCAGGCAGGAGTGTAGTGGTGTGCTCACAGCTCACTGCAGCCTCGACCTCCTGGGCTCAAGCAATCCTCCTGCCTTAGCAGCGGGGACTACAGGTGCTTGCTACCACATCTGACTAATTTTTAAAAGTTTTTTTTTGTAGAGACAAGGTCTCTATGTTGCCAGGCTGGTCTTGAACCCATGTGCTCAGGCAATCCTCTCGCCTCCACCTCCCAAAACGCTGGGATTACAAGCATGAGCCCTGTGCCAGACCACTAGTTACCATCTTTTAGCTGAGTCTTTACAGGCAACTTTCCGCCTGTGCCAGAGAGGTCTAAACCTGGTTTGTGTGTGTGTGTGTGTGCACGTGTGGGGTTGGGGGGGGAGTGGGTAGAGGGTATATATATTACTTTGGTATTTTATTTTCCTGTTAGCTAAAGGTTTCATCCTTCTGCCCTAATACATTTTTCCCCCCAGAGGGGAAGAAAAAATTGGGTTATTTTAACATCACTAAGTTTTTTAAAAACCCTGTTTTACACCGAACAATTTGATGAATGAACATTATAAACCAACTCTGTAACTCATAAAAAGTTCTGAGAGGTTTTTTTTTTTTTAAAGGAATCATACTTACAATATGATTTGAGTTTTGTCAATGTGATTTCTTTTACTAAACATTTTTTTGGAGTCGGGGGTCTCACTCTGTCATCCAGGCTGGAGTGCAGTGGTATGATCACGGCTCACCATAGCCTTGACCTCCTGGGCTCAGGCAATCCTCCTGCTTTAGCCTCCCAAGTAGCTGGGACTACAGGCATGAACCACCATGCCTGGGTAATTTTTTTTTTGGAGGTTTTTTTTTTTTTTTTGTAGAGACAAGGTCAAGGTCACACTATGTTGTCTAGGCTGGTCTCAAACTCATGGGCTCCAGCAGTCCTCCCGCTTCAGCCTCCCAAAGGCATGGTGTGAGCCACCATGCCTGGCCAAATGTGATTTCTAGAGAGCTTTCTGGGAAAATTCTTGCCGCACTGAATGAAGTGTGCCTATACAAAATGCAATGATTTGAATTTCCTCCTCTTCCTCTCTGTTTATGCTCTGGTAGAGATGCTTTTGAGCAGTAAAACTGACCATGAATTAGAGAAAGGGGCAGAGGAAGAGGGAAGCAGACAGAGCCTGGACAGGCATTAGGTAACTCCCTCTCTGCCAGTTCCTAGAATACTGACCATGTTTGTTAACCCCCAATTCCAGGCAAATGAAGACCCCAGTGACAGCGCTGAGTCAGAGGAAGGCCTGGGCTCCGATGACCGTCAGTATGTTTATAGATCAACTGGTGGCCTCTCGAAGGGTGTAGGAAAGGACAGAGATGATAAAGATGACGATGAAGATGACAGTGGAGATGACACCTTTGGTGATGATGACAATGGCACGGGGCCTGAAGAGAGACAAGAAGGAGGACACTCCAGACCGGGAAGTGACGAGGATTCTGCTGACACCACACAATCCAGCGAAGAGAGTGCCCCCCAAGGGGAGGACAGCATCCAAGATGCCACCAGTGAGAGCAGGGACCTTGACAGTGAGGACGAGGCGGACAGTAGGCCCAAGGCCCATGACTCCACTACAGACAGCGAAAGTGATGAGCATTGGGTGGGGGACGGCAGTGAAGGGGAGAGCAGCCACGGAGACGGCTCCGAGTTTGATGACGAGGAGGAGGGAATGCAGAGTGATGACCCAGACAGCCTCAGGAGTGCCAGAGTGAACGGTGCCCGCACCAAGTCAAGAGACTCAAAAGCAGACAGTGAGCAAGCCAGCACTCAGGACTCAGGGGACAGCCAATTAGTGGAGCATCCCAGCAAGAAAACCTTCAGAAAATCCCGCATTTCAGAGGAAGACGACAGAGGTGAGCTTGTGGATGGTGACACAATGGAAGACATCAAGAGTGACTCTGCAGAAGACACTGACTCCAAAGAAGCTGGCCTTGGGCCGTCCAGGGAAGACAGCAGGAGTGACTCTCCAGGACACAGCGAGGAGTATCAGTCCCAGGAAGACAGTCAAAATGTCCAAGACCCCAGTAGTGAGTCCAGTCAAGAGGTTGACCTGCCATCCCACGAAACCAGCAGTGAGTCTCAGGAAGACGTGGTGACTGAGTCCCGGGGAGACAACCCAGATAACGTTGCCAGTCACACAGAAGACAGTGACTCCAGTGAGGAGGACAGCTTGAATACCCGCTCCAACTCAGAAAGTGAATCCAGAGAAGAGCAAGCTGACAGTGAGTCCAATGAGAGCCTCAGCTCCTCAGAGGAGAGCCCGGAGTCCCCTGAGGTTGACAACAGTTCCAGCCAGGAGAGCCTTCAGTCTCACAGCACAGAGAGCCAGAGTGAGAAGAGCCAGTCTCAGGAAGATGATGATAGTGATTCTCAGGACAGCAGCAAATCCAGAGAAGATAGCAACTCTACTGAGAGCAAATCAAGCAGCGAGGAAGATGGCCAGTCGAAAAACCTTGAGATAGAAAACAGGAAGCTAACAGTGGATGCTTATCACAACAAACCCATTGGGGATCAAGATGACAATGACTGCCAAGATGGCTATTAGCCTCAGCTGTCCTCAGAGGTGGCTTTCACGTAAAGGAGTCTTGGGGGCTTGAAAGTAGGGAAATCATTGTAACTATAATTTATTGGTGTTTTGACCAAAAGGATAACCAGAGGTCATTTATTTCTGGAAGGAATTGCTGGACCTTACACTTGTTTCTAGGGTGTCATCATTCTGTAGAGGTTTAAGTAACGTGGAATGACTCCAGAATGCACTTACTGAGTCTGAAAGCAAAGAACAATGTACGTTGTAACTTTGTAGCTGAGACCATTTTTTTTTTTTTTTGGAATTGGAGTCTCTCACTCTGTTGCCCAGGCTGGAGTGCAGTGGCATGCTCACAGCCACCGCAGCCTCGACCTTCCACCTCAGCCTTCCAAGTAGCTGGAACAATAGGCACACGCCGCCACACCTGGCTAATTTTTTGATTTATTGTAGAGCTGAGGTCTTGCCAAGTTGCCCAGCCTGGTCTCAAGCCCGTGGGCTCAGGCAATCCTCTCACCTCAGCCTCCCAAAGTGCTGGGATTATAGGCGTGAGCCACTATGCCTGGCCAGCTGAGACCGTTTCTAACTCATTAGCCTGACAACCAGCTACTGAGGTTCTATGATGTATCAGGCACTGTGCTGGGTGCTGAGGATGGAGAGGGGCTTAAGTCTTGCTTCCTGCCCCGTGATGCTTATGGAAGGATACACAAATCTAAAAGTTAAAGAGGGATGCATAGAAGGGCAATGCAATTATTAAACTAATCCAGTGTGGTAGACGCCAAAACAGAGCTATGAGCAAGATATCTGGGAGCACTGGGGAGGGTGACCAGCATTGCCTTGGAGAATTCTGGAGACCTCCATGCGGAAGACACTGGAGCTGGAAGGCTGCATTAATGTTTTCATTGAAGACCAGGGAGTTCTATTTTTGGGATAAACCATAGTAAATCCTTTACGATTAAACATTCAGTTTGTACAAGTACTTTCAAATCACGACACAGTGAGATGTTTTTTATAATGAGTTTATCCTATTCATTGTCTTTTTGTGAAACTCCTGTGACCACCACCTCACAGCCCACCGGTCATGATGTGGAGAACCCGGTACAGGAGAGTGAGAGAAGGGAATCCCTCTTTATACAGATAACTTTGGGCTTTATCTTTGTTTTCTAGAACCAGTTTATGTGCAATGCTAGAAAAAACTGTTCTGAGTCCTTTACATATATGTTGCACATGGCAAAATTCTGTTTATAGGATTCCATTGATTTTTGTCAAATACCGTTTGAAATGTTACCTCAACATAAAATATTTGTTTTATAATAAAGATAATAATATCCAGAAAATATATGTGCTTATTTGTTATGGTCATATTGATTATGACTTTGAGGATATATATGTTAAGCAACTCTTTCTTGAGAACATTACCAAATAGTTTATTAGTTTTCTCCCACTAATATGGAAGCTTTCCTTAAGTTATTTCATGAAAATGTTATTTGTGATTCATGTAGCATTTTGGTAAAAATTACTTTGTGTAGCTGCGATATTTTACTAAATATACCTGTTCTAGAGGAGGAGGAAAAAATGAAGCAAACTCTCAGTTCTTGTTTGAGGCCTCACTTCATGCTGTTCGGGTTTAACGTTAGTTCTTGTTGATCTCTCAGACTCATCTGTGCAAACTCTGGGTGTGACAGGGAAAACATTTTTATTTCTTTGAAAGAAACAACTTCATTTCAGCCCTTCTATTTTACAAACGTGTTTGTACCCACACTTCCACTAGAGAACATCAGAATTCCCCTACTATTTATTATTTTTAAATTTATTTTTTGAGACAGTCTCACTCTCCCACCCAGGCTGGAGTGCAATGGCACAATGCTGGCTCATCGCAGCCTTAACCTCCTGGGCTCAAGCGATTCTTCTGCCACAGCCTTCCAAATAGCTGGGGCTACAGGTGTGCACCATCACGCCTGACTAATTTTTTTGATTTTTTTTTTTTTTTAGAGACAAAGTCTCACCAATTTTCCCAGGCTGGTCTCTAACTCCTGGGCTCAAGCAATTTTTCCGCCTCGGTCTCCGAAAGTGCTAGCATTACAGGTGGAAGCCATTGTGCCTGATCTGTCCCCTACCATTTATTAAGAAAATCAAGAAGATGCCCTGACTTTCAGTCTGACCCTTCTCATGCTTCATATCACTTTGTTCCCTCACAAAGGCAAAGCTGTGTTCACTTGAGGAAATTTAACAATTAAATAATAAGTATATATATTTTGCTCTCTCTTTCTTTCTGCTACTCCTCCCCACATTGTGAGACTTTAACTTAATAGGTGTGGAGTGAAACCCAGAATTTTGTGTTTCTTAAAAGATCCCAGGAGTTTCTGATCGAGCCCGTCCATACACCTGCCTTTGGGTTCTCTGGCTCTTTGAATCAGTTCTCTGACTCTATTAATATACAGGTTCCTGCCAACCCACAGCTCCTTCTTAGCAGAACTACCTCATACTCAGGCCTCCTGGGTGCCCAAGGCACAGGTGACCAGGTTCTAACCACCCTACTGCCCCACCTCCCCATAGAGGATTGGACAGGCTGAGCTCTTGATTCCAGGGGAGTCTGGCCAGCAGCCTCCTAGAAGGCACATAGCAAAGGCTGTACCTGGAATGAATGACAAATGACGTTGGCGGTGGCTTGCAGTGTAACCTAATTTTTCCTCTCTGGAAATCTGAATATTTAGAGAGAGAGATGTCAGACAAAGGTCAGAGTAAAACCAGAAGGGAATACACAGAGAGACAGAAATAAAGAGAGGGCAGGGTGCTGTGGCTCATACCTGCAATCCCAGCACTCTGGGAGACTGAGGTGGATAGATTGCTTGAGCCTAGGAATTCAAGACTAGCCTGGGCAACATAGTGAGACCCTGTCTCTACAAAAAATCAAATAGATTAGTCAGGGGTAGTGGCACACATCTCTAGTTCCAGCTACTCAGGAGGCCAAAGCAGAAGGATCACCTGAGCCCAGAAGTCGAGACTGCTGTGATATGTGATTGTGCACTCCAGCCAGGGTGACAGAGTGAGACTCTGCCTCAAAACGAACAAACAAACAAACAAACAATCTATAGTGGAGGGCACTTGGGAGTCCAAATCATAATCAGTAAGCAATTTTTAACGTTATGATGGTGATGTCGTTTAGATACCTGTCTCCTGCAAGTCCCATTGATCCCCAGGGTTGGAAGCGGGGCCTTTTGGGAGGCGTTTGGGCCATGGAGGCAGATCCCTCACGACCAGCATGGTACTGTCTTTGCAGTACTGAGTGAGACCTTGTTCTATTCATTCCTTCTACATCTGATTGCTAAAAACAGCATGGCCCCTCCCTCTCTCTCACCATGTGACACACCAGCTCCTCTTTCTCTTCCTCCATGAGTAGAGGCACCCTGAGGCCTTACCAGAAGCTAGTGCCATGCTTCTTGTACAGCATGCAGAAATGTGAGGCAAATCAACCTCTTTTCTTTCTTTCTTTTCTTTTTTTTTTTTTTAAGTTGGGGGTCTCACTCTGTTGCCTAGACTGGAGAACAGTGGCACAATCACAGCACACCACAGCGAGCCCATACAAGTGCCTGTGTACTTGTTACAAGGGAATCTAGAAAGAAAGAATCTTGCATTTTTACCTTCTTTATCACAAGGTCCGTTTTTCTCTCTCACCCAAGCATATAAGGGAGGGATGTATGTACTATGTGTACGAAGAATGTTCCAGTGCTAGATGAGCAACAGATTGAAAAATGTCCTGCTAGTGAGAAGAGCAATGCCCATGCAAAAAGGAGGAGCAGCATGGATGCCATGGGAGTGACCAAGTCAACTCTTATGGCTGAGTGTGATCCATGTTGATGAAGACGGAGGCATAAACTCATACCAAGGGCAGTGCAGGGAGCACCAAGGGATTCTCACAGGGAACAGAGGAGGCTGGGAACATGAGAGAACTGGCATTGTGCAGAAACTGTGCTCCAGGCTCTGTGCTAGTGTCTCACTTTGGACCAGAGCTCCAGGAGCTCCATTGAGGTCCCAGAGACAGAGATGAATGATTTTATCTATACTTTCCCAGCCTGCTGCGGAGGATGGGAGGATATCTTCATGTGAATATATTCAAGACACTCTAAAATTGAGCTTCATAGGGGGAGGTGTCCCTAGACTCCCTAAAATTATTTGTGAAATTATTAACACACAAGTAGAGGATTAACATACAAGTAGAGGATTCATGGATTTCATGAGATGCTCTAAGAAGCCCACTAGTATGCTGCTAAATTCCATTCAACTGAATTAAGGAGTAACACTGACAATCATAAGATCTATCTAGATCTTGTTCTGTTAAGCTTTTGCTTTCTGGAAAACCTCAAGTCAGTGCCGAAGGATAGAGTTGGAAGCACATATAGGGTGACTCATATCACATGTGTCACTTGTTGTGGTTAGCAGATAAGGCTAGGTATCAAGGATGATAGTGTATTGTAGAATATCTTTTTGGCCAAATGACCAAAAAATTTTTAACTCACAAGAAGTTAATATACATAATGAAAATAATAGTCTCAAAATAAAATTTCAAACAAATACAGTTTCTTTATATCCCAAGTATATTTGTGGTGTGCAAATGTGGTAGACTGGTAATTGTCCTCGATATCCATTCTTCTCTTTGCAGGTGGACACAGGGCTACCCAGATGAAGATTCCATTTCTCAGCTTCCTTGCATCTTGGCACACACATGGGGCCGAGTCCTGCCAATGGAAAGTGAGTGGAAGTCATGTGCTCTGTCTCTTTCATTTTCTGGAAGTCAGAAACTACACAAATAACCTCTTTTAACCACAGAGTATCTGCCTCTTGGTTGTCTCACGACAGAGGAATAAACTTCAATCTTAATTAATGCACTGTATTTTGGGATCTGTATATTACAACAGTTTATTCTATAGACTCACTAATATGTGTGTAATGTATATATTCAGAGAGTTTGTGAGTGTTTTTAATTTCATAATGTTTTAGGTTCCTCAACAGAAATGCTGCACAATCTTTCCTTTATTTAACGATTGAAGAAAATGTGTTATTTGACTGTGCTCTTATACCTTTGTGTGTACATGTAAGCTTTGGTATTGTTGAGATGAAACTAGTTTTTAGACTGTGAATTACCAGGGTTGCATAGAAAAAAGGCACAAAAGAGTCAGCTAAAGTGAATGAAATCTTTAGCCTTTGCAAATGTTGATACTGAAAAGAATGCCCCAGAATTATCAACGATTCCATGGGAATAAGTAGAAGTGACACCATCTCATGAACCGTCTAGATACAATTTGGTAAATTACTACTTCAGGGACTAAAATTATTGGTCAGAAATTCAAATTGAGACATTAAACACTCAAGCACAGTTAGCAAATCTGGCTGTTAGGAACGAATGTCACGAAAATGAGCTCAGGCTGTGAGCTTGCTCCCTTCCGTCATTATCTGTCTACTGGTATGGTCCTCAGTCCTGGCTGTCCATCGCCCGAGGAGCTTTCAAGGAATGCCGTTTTCTGAGCTCCTTTTCAAAGATTCTGACTTAATTGGTTTGGCTTTGGGCTTCTGTATTGTACTGGTAATTTTTTAAAGTCCCAGGTAGTTCTGAAGTGTAGCTAGCATTGAGAACTCCCGCTATGATATAACAGTTAATTCTGGAACATTTTGGCCATCCTTGGGTCCCTGGTCTAGGTCTGATTTTGGAGAAAAAAATAATGCTAAACAGACTCTGACTCCCTTTCATATGATGGGTTGAATTTTTACCTCTGTCACATAGACTTGCCTTCTTCCTTGGCCAACACATTAACAAACCCAATGTAACTGGCACATGTAGCTCTCACTGGGCCTTAGATGGTGACTAGCTAGGAAAGAAGAAGGAGGAGGAGGAGGAGGAGGGGGAGGGGAAGGGGAGGAAGAAGAGGAGGAGGAGGAAAAAACAGTGTGCCTTTTGATAAGCCATCCACACCAAGGTCAGGCATAATGTAAAGCTTCTGAGTTTCACACTCACTGGCTTTCTATCAGCATCGGCCTCATCCTCAAAATAAACCTCAGCTATGCGTGTGAAGACCTTCCCTTTGTCCTTGCACCATGATGCAACAGATGGAAAGAATTACAGCAGAGAAAGAGCTACAGACTGGAGGTCTCATGATCAGACATACGAGACAGCAAGTCTGGCGTTCCAACTTGGCACAGATTGTAACTATTATTTTAAGCAATGGAATACAAATGTGGCGTTTGCTCAGAGGCCTTATTGTGTAGCTGACGCAAAAGGGACTGCGACCATCCTTGGGTGCAACACAAGCTGTCCTTTATAAATGGAAGGTCCAGCAGCTGGGCAGGAAGTTCCCTGTGGGGAGGAAGAGAGCCAGCGGGAGGCCAGCCTGGGGAGGAGAGGGAGGGTGGAGAAGGCTCACCGGG
>CAUYQG010106919.1:0-16340 GCA_963574415.1 Tarsius wallacei
AAGTTGCTGCAAAGTCCATATATTTGTCCTTCTTTATGGCTGCATAATATTCCATTGTGCATATGTACCACATTTTTAAAATCTAGTCCAACTTCGATGGGCAACAGGGTTGGTTCCATGTTTTTGCTAATGTGAATAGAGCTGCAACAAACATACATGTGCAGGTATCTTTTTTGTAGAAATATTTGAGTTCCTCCGGGTATATTCCCAATAGGGGAATTGCTGGGTCATATGGAAGGTCAATTTCTAGTTCTTTCAGATATTGCCACACTGTCTTCCAAAGAGGTTGTACTAGTCTGCATTCCCACCAGCAGTGTAGAAGCGTTCCTTTTTCTTCACATCCTCACCAGCATCTGAAAGCAATTGTCAGTAGTGGAAAACTGTCAGGGAAGGGGGGGTGGGACTGGCAGCTGAGGGAAACTGCTAGGGGAGGAAGGGGCATACCTCATCAACAAGGGTACCTGCATGATCAGTGTTTATATACCTAACCCTTAATTGTACCCCACATCTTTATAATAAATAAATAAATTTTAAAAAATACATTTCATAAAGCTATAGCTGCCATACATAGTGATTCCTTTGATGGATCTGGGTAAAGTAAAGGAAGAGGATACACCATTCTAAATGCCATGAAGAACATTCATGATTCATAGGAGGAGGTAACAATAACATTATTAACAGGAGTTTGAAATAAGTTAATTCCAACTCTTACTGATGGCTTTTAGTTGGTCAAGACACCAGTAAAGAAAACCGCTGCAGATGCAGTGGAAATACCAAAAGAACTAGAATTAGAAGTGGAGTCTGAAGATGTGACTGAATTGCTTCCATCTCATGATAAAGCTTTAACAGATGAGTTGTTTCTTATGGATGAGCGAAGAAAGTAGTTTCCTGAGATAGAATCTACTCCTGGAGAAGATGATGTGAACATAGATTTGACAATAGGGGTTTAGACTATTACATACTAAATATTAATAAAGAAGTGTCAGGAGTCCTTGAGATACTTGACTACAATTCCGAAAGATGTTCTACTGTGGACAAAATGCTATAGACAAATCTTTCATGAAAGGAACAGTCCATCAATGTTATATACTTCATTGTTGTCCAGCTACCCTAACCTTCAGCAACCATCACCCTGATAAGTCAGCACCTATCAGCATCATGTCAAGACTCTCCACCAACAAAAGATTATAACTCCCTAAGGGTCGAGATGATGCTAGCATTTTTTAGCAACAAAAGTATTTTAAATTAAGGTATGTACATAGTTTTTTAGACATAATGCTATTTCACACTTAATAAACTACAATATGGTATAAACATAACTTTTATAACTTTTATATGCACTGGGAGACCCCAAAATTCACATGACTAATTTTATTACAGCATTCACTTTATTGCAGTGGTCTGGAACTGATCTCACAATATCTCTGAGGTATGCCTATAACAGAGTTTTATCACAGCATATATAGCACTTTATAGTATTTATTTGCAAATTTGACATTTTTACTAAACTGTAGGTTTCTTGAGACTAGACAAAATATGCCCATTTAAATATTAAGAAAAAGTGTTTCTGGTCCCTAAAAGCCATTCAGTTTATAATATATTATTCTCTCTCTCTTTATTTTTTAGAGCAATTTTAGGCTCACAGCAAAATTTAGCAAAATATACAGATAATTCTTATGTATTCTCTTCTCCTATGTGAGCATGGCATCCCTGTCCATCAACATTTCATACATGAGTGCTACATTTGTTATAATTGATGAACTTGCATTAACTTATCATTATCATCCAAAGTTTATAGTTTACTTTGGGGTTCACTCTTGGTGTTGCATGTTCTATGAGTTTTTCCAAATGTATAATAACATGTATCCACTATTATAGTATCATACAGAGTAGTTTCACAGCACCAAAAATTCTCTGTCCTCCATCTATTCATCTCTTTCCTCAAGTAATTGGCAACCATTTTTTTTTTTTTTTACTGTTTCTATAGTTTTGCAAGATAAACTTTTTGCATGGTGCTTCAACTATCAATTGCTATATAACAGACTACTCCACAATTTAGTGATTTTAGCAATTGTTTATTATATATAGTGTTATGAGTTAGTGGGGTTCAGCTGGGTTATTCTTGCTTAGACTCTCCCGGAGCTTGCCACAAGATAGTAACTGACAATGTAGCCACTTAAAGAGTCAAATGGGCTGATACTCGAAGACACTTACATATTTGATGCCTCCATTGGAATGGCCAGAAGAGCTGGAGTCTGGTCAGGAATCTCTATTTCAATGGGACTGCTCCACATGACTAGCTCTGGCATCCTTACAGCATGGCAGTAACAGAATAACTGGACTTCTCACATGGTTGGCTTCCTCACGTTAGCGTACTACTAGGGAGAATGCAAAAGCTGGCATTTCTCTTAAAGGCCCAATGTTGTCACAACATTACAACAGTTGAATTCTATTGGCCAAAGTAGTTACAGACTCAGTTTACATTTAAGTGAGTGGACCAACAGAAACTACCTCTCAATAAGAGAGTGGCAAATAATTTATGACATCTTTAATCTACCACAGATGGATAGAAAGATGGGAGACATAGCATTTGAGTTAAGTCTGGAATGAAAGATGGATAATTATGACAGATAAAAATGCATTGGGGAAAGGACAGTCTAGTCAGAGGAAACACTGGCAAAAATATAAACCTCGGAGTATTTCAGTTTCCTGAAGTGTAGTAGGAAGTGATTTAGTGACAAATAAAAGTAGCATGATAGATTAAAGTATGATGATTGCAGTGTTAATGTCATGCTAATGAGTTTCAACTTGTACCAGCAGGCAGGAACTATATATGAACGTACAATTTACCCATCCCAACTTGTTATACCTTGATGAGAGAATAGTTTATTACTTGTGCAGCAATACATATTTTTAGAAGTAATTTTTCTATTAACCTATTCACCACTGTAAGAATATTTTGGACTGGGTGGTAGAAAAAAGGATCAGCTTGAAGTTTCCCTTTCCCTTACCTCAGTCTTCCAACCCAGAATTAAAGATTTATTCCTTTCTTTTCCCTTAATACTTTCATAAACGTACATCAAACTACAACATGTTATATCAGTATTATTTCTGTATGTGTCTGTAGTGCCAGCTCTAAGGCACAGTCCACAAAGGACTTTTCTTTTTTTTGTATTTCCATCCTTTTGAACAGATGGTTTGGTACGAAGATGCAATCAATTGCCTCTCTTGTCAGTTGACCAGAAAATTGATTTATCTCCATGATTACTTGAAATACGGATTTGGTTTAGTTAATCATATCTTTCCTATTATGGTCAACTAGAAAGAAAAAATTACAATAAAAAGTAATCATATTTTTATCATTTTTTAAAAGTTACTTTTGGTTGAAGGCTAAAGTGCTTTTCCTACTCTGTCTCATTATACGCCTATATTTTCTCCTTTAAAATGTCATTTTTTTGGAAAAGCAAGACCACCAAAACCCTAACTTCAGTAAAAGAATCTAGATCACCAAAATAGAAGCCCAAATATGGGACATAGAAGACAAAAATATAATTAAAAAATCAAAGAAACAAAAAGCTGGTTCTTTGAAAGGATAAACAAGATTGATGGATCCCCTAGCTAGACTGACCAAAAAAAAGAAAGAAAAGCTCAAATAAACACAATCAGAAATGCAAAAGATCAAGTCACAACTGATCCCCTCAAAATACAAAAGATTATCAGAGGTTACCATGTACACTTGTATGGAAAAAAACTTGAAAACCTAAAGGAAATGGAGGACTTTCTGACATCACACAACCTCCCCAGGTTGAAACAAAAAAAAATTGAGACCTAAATAGACCAATAACAACCCAGGAAATAGACAATGTCATAAGAAAACTATCTACAAAAAAAAAAAAAAAGCTCTGGACCAGATGACTTTCCAGCAGAATTCTACAATACATACAAGGAGGACCTGATACCAATCCTATCGAATGTATTCCAGGCTATTGAGAAAGATAGAACTCTCCCCATCATTTTATAAACTAACATCACATTAATACCCAAACTGGGTAAAGATCCAACAAAGAAAGAGAACTACAGGCCAAATATCCAAGATGAACATAGATGCTAAAATTCTCAGCAAGATTCTACCAATCCAGATCTAACAACACACTCAAAATCATCATCCACCATGACCAAATAAGCTTCATCCTCAGGATGCAGGGCCAGTTCAACATCTGCAAGACCATAAACATAATTAAATATATCAACAGATACAAAAACAAAAACCACATGATTATGTCATTAGACGCAGAAAAATCTTTTGATAAAATCCAGCATCCTTCTTGATAAAAACCTTCGAACACCTAGACATAGATGGAACATACCTCAAAATAGTAAGAGCCATCTGTGAGAAACCCAAAACCAATATACTGCTAAACAGACAGAAATTGGAACCATTTCCCCTGAAAACCAGAACAAGACAAGGATGCCCACTTTCATAGTTTTGGAAGTCCTAGCTAGAGCAATCATATAAGAGAAGGAGAGCAGGAGTATCCAAATAGGAAAAGAGGAAGTTAAATTATTCCTCTTTGCAGAAGACATGATTCTATACTTCAAAACCCAAAGAGAATCTGTCAAAAACCTCCTTGCACTGATAAAGGATTTTGGCAAAGTCTTAGGGGATAAAATTAATGTGCAAAAGATGGTCATAGTCCTATACACCAATAAACAAACAGAAATCCAAATAAAAAGCACAATTCCATTCACAATAGCCACAAAAAGAAAGAAAGAAAGAAATACCTTGGCATCTTCCCAAAAAGAGAAGTGAAATACCTTGGCATCTTCCCAAAAAGAGAAGTGAAAGACCTTTACAACAAAAACTACAAAATACTGCTTAAAGAAATCAAAGATGATACAAACAAATAGGCAAGTATTCCATGCTCATGGAAGAATCAGCATTGTTAAGATGTCTATCCCACCCAAGGGAATCTACAGATTCAATGCAATACCCATTAAATTACCAGCATCATTCTTCTCAGACCTGGAAATGACAATACAGGAATTTATATGAAAACATAAATGACCACAAATAGCCAAAATAATCCTCAACAAAAACAAAACAAACAAACAAACAAAACAAAGCAGAAGGCATCATGCTCCCAGACTTTAAACTTAATTGTAAGACTACAATAATCAAAACAGCCTGGTATTGGTACAAGAACAGACAATGGAACAGGATAGAGATTCCGGAAGCAAAACCTCAATTTCTGAACCAACTCATCTTCGACAAAGCCTCCACCACCAACCACTCGGGAGAGGAGAACCTATTCAGTAAATGGTACTGGGGAAAATGGCTGACCACATGCAGAAGATTAAAACAAGACCCACTACCTATCAAAATACACAAAAATCAACTCTAAATTGGTCAAATACCTAAACATAAAACCTCAAACTATAAGAACCTTAGAAAATGCAAGAAACAGCCTCATGAAAACTGGAACTGGCAACCAATTACTTGTCAAAACCCCAAATACCCATGCCATAATAGATAAGATTGACAAATGAGACCTCATCAAACTTACAAGTTTATGCAAAGCCAAAGAAACCATTGAGAGAGTGGGGATACAGCCCATAGACTGGAAAAAAAAATATTTGCCAACTGTATATCTGACAAAGACCTGACATCTAGGATCTACAGGGAACTCAAATGTGCTGAAAAGAAAAAAACAAACAGTCCCATGGCAAAGTGGGCAAAATATATGTCTTCTCAAAAGAAGACATATGAGCAGCCAAAAGATATATGAAAAAATGCTCAGCCTCACTAGTCATCAAAGAAATGCAAATAAAAACCACACTGAGATACCACTTAACTCCAGTCAGGATGACTGTCATCAATAACTCAAAAAACAACAGATGCTGGAGAGGATGTGGGGAAAAGGGAACTCTTCTATACTGTTGGTGGAAGTGTAAACTAGTACAAACCTTTGGAAAACAGTTTGGTGATTCCTAAAAGATGTAAAAATAGACCTTCCATATTACCTCTCAATCCACCTTCTAGAAATATAACCAAAGGAGCTCAAATCACTCTATGAAAAAGTTACCTGCACACACATGTTTATTGCAGCATTATTCACAATAGCAAAACATGGAACCAACCATGCTGCCCATCAAAGGTAGACTGAATTAAAAAAATGATACATACGAACAAAGGAACATTGTGCAATCATAAAGAAGGACAAAATTACGAACTTCACAGCAACTAGGATGGACTTAGAGTCTATAATTCTCAGTGATCTATCAAAGAACTGCGTACCACATATTCTCACTCATAAGCAATTATCATAATACTGTAAGAAAGGGATTGACAGTAGTGGGAAACTGCCGGGGGGAGGGGGGGTGGCATACCTCATCAATAAGAATACTCGCATAATGAACATTTGTATACCTAACCCTGAATTGTACCCCACATCCTTAAAATAATAATTTTTTTTAAATGTCATTTTATGAAATGATCTAGAATGCTACATGAATGACAGAACCTACTTTATAGCAATATGCTTGTCAAAATGTTAGGTTTAAAACATTAAAATTATGATAATCTGTAAGGAAGGAGAACCCACAATGATTTTGAGTATATGGTACAATATAAAAAGGATGATAGAGAAAAAAGCATATAAAATAAAAATCTATCAATTTTTCTTCTCTTGGGCATGAACTCATACACACATATTGAAACATTTGTCCTTTTTACTATTTAAAATAAGAAAAACAAAGCAAAATGACAGCCATTTTGAATGATCTAGAAAATGATTCTTTATGAGTAATACAGCAAAGGACTCCTTTTCCAGTTAATTATGTCTATTTCTGTAACATATTAGAATTTTTTTCTACTGTTAGAATTGGGACATTAATAACTAGATAAATCTTACTTGGAATTAACTGTGTTCCTTCAGAAACAACTGCTGAATCACATGCCCAGAAATTAGTACTTAGCATCTTAAAATTTTACTATTTTCCTCCATCAATGTGTTACTCTGAGATTCTTACTTAACCCCATTGCTGTCTAATTTGCTCCTCTGTAAATCAGAAGATTCCTGAGAGGGGCTGGTATGCTATATTTGCATGTGGTTTCACCAGTAAGTGTTGAGGAGTTCAAGTTAAAAAATGAGAGAGATATTCAAGGTATATTCTGTTTTTCAGTCAACCTCCAGACTTCAAGAAAGATGCTAAATATACCTTCCCTAAATATATTATTAGCTAACTGTGATTATCTTCTCTTTGTATCTTAAAAAGTATGTGATCTCAGGATTTTTGCCTTTCTTACTGTATTTCAGAATGCCCTAGGATATACTGGATTTAATTAAAAGGAGACAAAGAATTCGTAAAATTTTTTTGAATAAAGAATTCAATATCTTTTTGGTATTGCTGTTACATTTATGTATAAAGTGAGGGAAAATGGGATTCCTAAAGTGCTCTTCTAACTTTAAAAAAATTGCTAGTATTTATACCTTTCAGGAAAAAAGTATGCCAATTTGAACATTATTACCAGGGCAGATAACAATCAAAATATTGACAATCAGAATCACAGACTTGGAGGCCTAATGTGTTATATTTCACCTGTTACTCAGTAATCTTGAAAGTCTAGGTGTCCTAAAAGACTCCTTTGTACTAATAACACTTTCAAGGACAGTTACAATAACATAACACAGAACAAATTACACGTTCCGTTCCACATGTTTCATAAGAGTGTAAGATTGATATTTTTGTAGAAGTTCTCCATTCATTTGATCAGAACTAACTTTATGAGGCAGAATATTTTTTCTGCAGCTGTAGGGGAAGAGAAACATTTTATCTTTTCTATATTTTTGAAATTCCTTTCATCAGCATTTAGAAGTTTATGCACTTTTAGATCTTAGCACTGTAATATCATCACTTAATATAAGAGGGGGAATAAAGGGGTGGCCTAAGAAAATTACAACTTAAAATATGGAAATGGAAAGGGCACAAAGAGATTTTACAAAGGGAACCATGGGATATCTAATGTTTTGCATTTATAATTCTTCTGTCTGTTGACTGTAATCAGCACTCCACTTTAAATTTGGATCTGTGTAGGTTCCCTTAAATATCTCATTGCTGTGCAATACTTACTTAGCATCCCTGTGAGAACATTTGTGATGCATCCTTTTAAGGCTACATTGCTTGTAGCATTTCATAAGCATTACTTCTACATGTAAATGAACAGTATCCTGTTTATTTTATTTTGTATTTCTTAATTCTCTACAAGATTACTTGCTGATATAAATAGGTTCTTATCTTCAATATAGTATAACTTGCCAGCTTTCTTCTGTATGGGGCTTGATAAGTGATGGATATACTTTGAATAATAGGAGAGTTAAAGGGGTCCTTACAAGATGCAAACGTATCCGTTTTCTGATGGCTAAGGTGAAACCTCAAACCACTCTCTCTGAAGACACCAGATTTAGGGACGCAGTCCTGATATTACTCTTTTGTTTTGAAAGGTTGGTTGAGTTCTTGATCTATCCAATATCTCAGGTAACTCTGTAGGATGGATATGTTGTATTTGGAAGTCATTTTGCTTCAGCCCTTTCTCAGGGAGGTTGAAAACTTGCCTTGTGAAGGCTTGAAAGGGTAAGTCATACAAAGTTCTTAAAGCCTCATGTTTTATAGAGAAGCCAGCTGGCAATATACTCTACAACAATTTCATTTCTAGTGAACCTTCAGGTATAGTTACTAATGTTGGTATTTAAAAAAATTTCAACATTCCTATGAAAAAATAATCGAACCACAAAAGTAGCTAAATATAGAATGGGTATTCTCCTCCTCTTGGGTGAAGTGAGCAACTAATAATTCTACAAGTGTCTCCTGCATTTTCTAAGATTCTTATAGTTTGAGGTTTTACATTTAGGTCTTTGATCCATTTATAGTTGATTTTTGTGTATGGTGATAGGTAGAGTTCGTGTTTCAATCTTCTGCATGTGAACAGCCAGTTTTCCCAGCACTGAACAGGTTCTCCTCTCCCCAGTGATTGTTGTTGGAGGTTTTGTCAAACATGAGTTGGTTGAAAAACTGAGGCTTTGCTTCTGGAACCTCTATCCTGTTCCATTGGACTATGTGCCTGTTCTTGTACCAATACCAGGTTGTTTTGGTTACTGTAGCCTTATAGTAAAGTTTGAAGTCTGGAAGTGTGATACTCCTGCTTTGTTTCTTTTGCTAAGGATTGTTTTGGCTATTCATGGTCATTTATGTTTCCGTATGAATTTCTGTCATTTCCAGGTCTGAGAAGAATGATGTTGGTAGTTTAATGGGTATTGTGTTGAATTTGTATATGTGATTGCCTTTGGTAGGATGGATATCTTAACAATGTTGATTCTTCCTATCCATGAGCATGAAATATTTTTCCATTTGTTTGTGTCTTCTTGGATTTCTCTGAACAATTTTGTGGTTTTTGTTGTAAAGGTCTTTCACTTCTCTGGTTAGGATGATGCTGAGTTATTTCATTTTTTTGGTGGCTATTGTGAATGAGATTGTGCTTTTTATTTGGTTCTCTGCCTGCTTGTTGTTGGTGTATAAGAATGCAATTGTCTTTTGCACATTTATTTTGTACCCCGAGACTTTGTCAAAGTTCTTTATCAGTGCAAGCAGGTTTTTGACAGATTCTTTTGGCTTTTCAAGGTATAGAATCATATCATCAGCCAAGAGGGATAACTTGACTTCCTCTTTTTCTATTTGGATACCCCTAATTTCCTTCTCTTGTCTAATTGCCCGAGCTAGGACTTCAAACACAATGTTGAACAAGAGGAGTGAGCGTGGGCAGTCTTGTCTTGTTCCAGTTTTCAAGGGAAATTTTTCTGGTGTCTGTTCATTTAGCAATATGTTAGCTGTGGGTTTATTGTAGATGGTACTCACTATTTTGAGGTATATTTCTTATATACCTAAGTGTTTGAGGATTTTTATCAAGAAGAGATGCTAGATTTTATCAAAAGTTTTTTCTGCGTCTAATGATATAATCATGTGGTTCTTGTTTTTACATCTGGATGTTGTGGAAATTGAAACTGGCAACCAATTCCTGATCAAAAACCTAAGTGCCCACACCATAAGAAATAAGATAGACAAATGGGACCTCATCAAACTGGCAAGCTTCTGCAAAGCAAAAGAAACTATCAAGGGAGTGGGAGCCAGCCCACAGGATGGGAAAAAATATTTGCTAACTGTGTATCTGACAAAGGTCTAATATATAGGATCTACAAGGAATGCAAATGTGCCAAAAAGAAAAACAAACAAACAGCTCCATTACAAAGTGTGCAAAAGACATGAATAGATACTTCTCAAAAGAAGATATATGGGCAGCCAACAGGCACATGTAAAAGTGCTCAGCCTCACTAATCATCAGAGAAATGCAAATCAAAACCACATTGAGATACCACCTAACCCCAGTAAGAATGGCCATCATTAATAATAGAAACAACAAATGCTGGCTGGGATGTGGACAAACAGGAATGCTTCTACACTGCTGGTGGGAATGCAAACTAGTGCAACCTCTTTGGAAGACAGTGTAGCGATTTCTGAAAGAACTAGAAACTGACCTTTCATACGACCCAGCAATACCCCTATTGAGAATATACCCAAAGGAGCTAAAATTATTCTACAAAAAAGATACCTGCACAGGCATGTTTGTTGCAGCTCTATGTACAATAGCAAAAACGTGGAACCAACCATGTTGCCCATCGAAGCTGGATTGGTTTAAAAAAAAATTGGTACATATGCAAAATGGAATATTATGCAGCCATAAAGAAGGACAAATATATGGACTTTGCAGCAACTTGGATAGATTTAGAATCTATCATACTCAGGGATCTATCACAGAAACGAAGAACAGAGTACCATATGTTCTCACTCATAAGTAGACCTTGAACAATTGTTACAATACTGTAAGAAGGAAATTGGCAGTAGTGGGAAACTGCCAGGGGAGGAGGGTGGGTTTGGCAGTTGAGGGAGCCTGCCAGGGAGGGAGGGGCACATCTCATCAACAAGGGTACCTGCATAATGAATATTTGTATACCTAACCCTGAATTGTACCCCACATTTTTAAAATAAAAATAATAACAATAATAATTCTGCAAGTGCTATTTTTGGGCAGTATCATGCCCAAAACATTTAGGATTTCACCTTTAGAAATTGCTGTGTGTCATGGAGAGCAAAACAAATACAGAAACATTTAAGGAATGTGCTGTTACTCTATATTTGTTATAAAAGATAATAGAGCAGTAGTAACTAGGCATATATGTAAATGTATATATATAATTTTTGTGTGATTTAGTTCTACATGGTCCTTTACAGCAATTTTTCTTACAAATGATATTTAATGACCAAACTTAGAAGTTCAGATGGGACCATGCAATACTTTGGAATTATTATAGTGCTCATCGAGTCACACTGGTAATTTTGGTTTTAGAGACATTTGTTAATCCACTCTTTTGCATTGATCAAAGAGAGTGTATTACTAATTCTTTTCAGTTTCTTTATTACTGGATCATTCTCAAGTGAGGATGTAATTTATCAATGAGAAAATTGTCAAATCAGCTTTCTGAAGAAAGGGGTTATTAGAATGTAGTTGAGACTTAAATTTGTTTTGTTTTTTAAAACTTCTAGACAACACAGAGAATGCCGGAGCAATATATTAGCAAAATACAACTGTATGTATGAAAGATCAATTAAAACATAATCAGGAACAAACAAATGATGTCAGAAGCATGGTCTTCCTATTGATAAGAACTTATGTTGAATGCTGTCTCCTTGAATGCTGTTAGTCTGTCATGTCGACTAGACCTGGAATGTCCAAACACCTTTGATACAAGAGTTGAATCTCTATTTTTAGGGTTAGGCTAAGATTTCCAGATGTCTAAAGAGTCTCAGACCTTTATAAGAGCTTCCTACTTGTCATCATAAGTCTAAGTCTCAGGTGAATAAAATAAATAATTGGACCTGGTGTCTAAGGGGAAAAAAAGAAAATTGATAACAAGAGGCACTATTGTAGGAAGCTTGAATCTAGGACAGTAGGCTTGATACTAAACTATATGATAAAACTCAGTAGGATGTGACAAAGTTGGCCCTTCCACTAAGGCATGAGCGATGTCTTCCTCTATCGAACTCCAAGTGAACTCAGTCACATCTTGATGTTATAGCATTGTTTGTTCAGAGCTACTGGTAGAGCTTCTTGTATTTGTAAATAAAATATGTTCACAAAGTTTTTTTAGTGTTTTGTAATAATAAAGCACTTTTTTTTTTTTTAAATCAGATTCTTACTCTGTCGCCCAGGCTGGAGTGCAGTGGCATGCTCACGGCTACCCCAGAGTTGACCTGCTGGGCTCAGGTGATCCTTCAGCCACAGCCTTCCAAATAACTGGATCTAGAGGTGCACACTACCATGCCTGGCTAATTTTTTGATTTATTGTAGAGATGAGATCTGGCCAAGTTGCCCAGGCTGTTCTTGAACCCGTGGACTCAGGCGATCCCCTCATCTCGGCATCCCAAAGTGCTGGGATTACAGGCTTAAGCCACTGTGCCTGGCCAAAGCATAGAATTATTTAACATTTAAGTGTTTTTCCAGTGAGTGACCACTGAGAAAGTTATCAGAAGTATTCTAGACCATCCATTATAGTTTATGTGGGAAGTTCCCAATCTTTTGTTTACAATAGATCTCATGTTCTTAAGAGTTTTGAGGAGTGCATCTGATCACTTCATTCCTGTTTCTGCACAAACTCTGGCCAGTTCATATTTTCAGAATTTGTTTTAATGTTCTACTATCCACTGATACAGCCAATGAAGTCATCTAAAGGGCTTTACAAACTTTCTTTGCAATCTCTCTGCTAAGTTTTAACTCTTTACACAAGTATACGACTCTTTATTTCAATATTCCAACCATGGCAATAAGGTCATTTAAAAGTATTCTGCTAATAATCAATATTCACAACCCTGAAAATGAGCATACAACAACAAAATTGTATTAATAGGAGCATTTAAAAAATATAAATAAAATAAATGTTCCCCCAAGGAGAAGGATAAAACCGCCTCTTTGTTTATAGATTGTTTTTGTATTGAAGACCTAAAAATAGCATAGGTTTTAAAATAATTTTTTAAAGCAATGCTAAAAAATTCGGAGCATACTAACTATGCTAAGTATTCTTAACATCCCTGTGTGCTTTTACACCTGTGCCATGAATTAGAGGAGAAAGATGAGGGAGTAAGTTTTGTGCTTTAAGTGGCTATCTGAAAAGTGTTAAAGATAATCTAGAATATGTATAAGACATTCTGAGCATTGCTTCTAAAAATCAATGTTCTAAAGATCATATTCTGTATCTATATTTCTGTATCCATCTATTGTATAGCTTGAATTTTTAAACATGTATATGAGTGTTTGTGTGTGTGTATGTGTGTATTAAAAATAATGCTGTATTATTTAAAATAAGGGTCTGATTTTGAAAGACAATATCCAAATGGTTTAACAATGTAGAATTATTAGTTGCTAAAGAGTAAAAGCTCTTGAGAATAAAAAATGACCATTGCCATAGTTGTAATTACTCAGAGGAGCCATGTTTTCTAACAGAAGCAAAGATTTCTTCCTGAAACTAATGAAACTTACACATAAGGATCTTTCAACCCTAATCCTGAGAGGAAAGCAACATAAAACTATATTTCAGCTCTGCTGGAATTGAGCAGTCCTCTTTGTTTTTACAATTGCTCACAGTTGTAAGATATCATCAATGCACAATAAAAGCAATATGCAAAGAAGAGAAACTTTTATCAACTCATTTATTAACCTTTACTAACTCACAGCCAGAGATCAATATTTTTCTCTCAATTACTACTGATTTTCTTTCTTATACAAAATATTTTAGGCCGAGTGCTGTGGCTCACACCTATAATCCCAGCACTTTGGGAGACCAAGGCAAGAGAATTGCCTGAGCTCAAGGGATCGAGACCAGCCTGGGCAACATGGTGAGACCTCATTTCTGCAATAAATAAAAAAATTAACTGGGCATGGTGATGCGTGCCTGTAGTTCCAGCTAGTGGGAAGCCTGAGGTGGAAGGATCACCTGAGCCTAGCAGGTAGAGCCTGCAGTGACTGTGTGTGTGCCACTGACCTCCAGCCTGGGTGGCAGAGTGAGACTCTGTCTTGAAAAAACAAAACAAAACAAAAACAAATTTTTTTGCTACCACACCCGGCTAATTTTTTGACTTATTGTAGAGATGAGGTCTCACCATGTTGCCCAGGCTGGTCTTGAACCCGTGGGCTCAAGCAATCCTCTCGCCTGGGCCTCCCAAAGTGCTAGGATTATAGCCTTGAGCCACCGCACCCAGCCAAAACAAATATTGTAAGTTAACTTTAAGGTAGCTTGAATTATACACACATATACAATATAGTCAGATGAAACACTATTTTTAAATATGGTATTGTTTGTTGATACAATTACTTTATCAAATACCTTGTAAGAAAACATTTGTGATGTCTTAATTTTGTTAACTTAATTTGAACATTATGAGAAATGAACATATTTTTACTTTAAAAAGAATACACATCGAAATTCTGTGGTGGTTATTCATACTACATGTTTTTTTTCTCATGTTTACTTTTTTTTAGTTCCTTTTTCCCTTGTGCCCTTTTAGTTTATTTCTACTTTTTTGCGGTTTTCATTCTGGCATCCATTTTTATGTTAACTTATTGCAGACATATACAGCCCAGCATGGTAGCCCAAGCCTGTAATCCCAGCACTTTGGGAGGTCGAGGAGAGAGGATTGCCTAAACTCAGGGGCTCAAGATCAGCCCGGGCAGATTGGTGAGACCTCTTCTCTACAATAAATAAAAAAATAAGACAGGCGTGGTGGCATGCACCTATAGTTCCAGCTACTTGGAAGGCTGAGGCGGAAGGATCGCCTGAGCCCAGCAGGTCGATGCTGCGGAGGCTGTGAGCGTGCCACTGCACTCCAGCCTGGGCGACAGAGTGAGACTCCGACTCCAAAAACAAAATAAAACAAAACAAAAAACCATATACAGAAGTTACTTGATAAGCACTAATTGTATAATTATGGAAATTAATTAAATGAAATAGACCATTCTTAGTATTAAAAATTTGAGTTTTTACACTATCTTTTTCTTATGAAATTTTATTTTATTGTAGAGATGTAGGGTACAAGTAAGGATTAACTACACAAATAGGCTGCATGCAGGCGAAGTTTGGGCCTCCAATGGGCCGGCACCCTCCCCCAGAATAGGACCAGATACCCACTGTCTTGTTATATGCACCCTTCCCTCCCTCCACTGGCAGTGCCCGGCGACTGCTGACCTTTCCCTTGTGCTAATGTGATTAATACTCAAATCCCACTTATGAATGAGAACATGAGGTATTCAGTTGTTTCTGTGATATATCACAAAGTATCATGGTCTCCAACTCCATTCAGTTTGCTGAGAAGTCTGATATATCACGAAATATCATGGTCTCCAACTCCATTCAGTTTGCTGAGAAGTCCATGCTTTTGTTCTTCTTTATGGCTGTGTAATACTCCATCATGTATATGTACCACATTTTCTTTATACAGTCCACTTTTGATGGGCAGTAGGGTTGGTTCCATGCTTTTGCTATTGTGAATTGTGCTACAATAAACATGCACGTACAGGTGTCTTTTTGGTAGAACGATTTATGTTCCTCTGAGTATATCCCAGGAGAGGAATTGCTGGATCATGTGGAAGGTCAATTTTCAGTTCTTTCAGGTATTGCCACAATGCTTTCCATAGAAATTGAACTAGTTTCCCTCCCACCAACAGTGTAGAAGCATTCCCTTTTCACTGCACCTGCACCAGCATCTGTTGTTTTTTGACTTATTAATGACAGCCATCTATACTGGAGTTAGTATCTCGTAGTTTTGATTTGCATTTCTCTGATGATTAATGAGGCTGAGCACATTTTCATGTAGGCTGGCTGCTTGTATGTCATCTTTTGAGAAGTGTATGTTCATGTCCTTTGCCTACTTTTTTTTTTTTTTTATATTATTTTATTTTATTATGTTATTGTGGGGTACAGTTAGGGGTTAGGTTTACAAAAATATTTCGTTCAGGTACCCTTGTTGATAAGAGGTGTCTCCCCATCCTCAGATAGATACCCACCACCATTAATCCCCTCCCCCTCACCCTTCCCTCCCCCCCCCCAGTTTCCCACCACAGTCAGACATTTTCTTGTGGTAATACGTTGGATGATCAAGGTCTACTATATGAGTGAAAACATGTGATACTTAGTTTTTTGTTTTTGTGAGAGGTCACTCAGTATTATGGACTCTAGTTCCAT